>BQNB010098591.1:0-19562 GCA_026074375.1 Tanacetum coccineum
CTTTTTGCAAAACCTATTTTTAGTATTAAGTGTAAAAGGATTAAGGCAAATCTTTTGAAATCTTCTAAAAAGAATAGGAAAATTTCCCCCCTCTCTTCTCTATATATATGGCCGGTTCTATCCATCTCCCTCATTATTCTCTCTCAAATTTTTTACTCTAAAGCATTATGTTCATCCATAGAATTTGCAAGAAGAAGAAGTTAGTGATTCAGATAGAGTTATTCAAGCTTTGCGTGATTGTTGATTCTTGATTCTTTGGTGTTCTTGTTCTTGTGATCCTCTCCAATCTTGATCCCATAGGTAATCCATATCTCTTTTGAATTCATTCTTTGTGTCTCCATGATTCACATAAGTTTTTACATAAAATCATAAAAAGGAAAACATGTGTTAATGATCTTGTTAATTTGTATAGGGTTTAATCTAATTAATATGGCATAAAATCATGATATGAAACCCTAGATAGTCATTAATGATGTTTTAATAAAAACCTACAAGATTAGAAACCATAGGACATGTTTTTATGAAGAGAATTGGTAAGAATTAGGGTTTATAAGTCTTTATGTTTCTGACCAGAATTTTGGGTCGTGTTGATCGGGGTATAACTTGGTGATAAAAACGAGTTTTGACATGATTATTGAGCCTAAAATTAAATTCAAAGGGTCTAGTTTCTGAAAAATCTAGGCTCATGTCCATTGGAGGCCAAGAAGGTCGATTTTTAATTTTTATAAGATTAAGTGTCGAATCTTGAATTTCTATCCAAAAAATTCAGTAGTAGTATTTGATTTTTAATTCTCAAACCGTAAGGAGTTAGCCTCTAAAATTTGATTTGGTAAATCTTCATGATATTAGCTACATCCGTGATGTTTTTTAGAATTTTATGAGTTGTCTAAGTAGGGTTTTTACGCGTGAACTTTTCGAAGGTTCTGACAGGTCACTTTCGGGGTCAGTTTTAGTAGCAAGGGTTGGAAGGGTATTTTGAATAACGTTCAATTATTGTGGCTTAATCTTTGATTAGTGCTCTCTAATTTCCTATATCAGATTCGATGTGATTTTTAGGTTTAGGGTTTTGATTTTTATTGACTCTCTAATTCTGATTGATCACCATTCATCTGATATTGTAAGATTTAGGGTATGTTAATTCTTGATTTCTGTACTTTAATCATGCTTTATTTGGTTCGACGTGATCATTAGCCCTAATTACAAAAACCTTTTTTGATATCTTTCTCTCTATGATTATGGGGGATAATGAATGGATCGAGGTTAGGAGGAAAAACTGTGGCTCAGTGTTTAACAGGCTTCAATTTCCACACTCCAAGCCGTCCATGATGAATGATTTAGCGAAGGTTTCTCTATCCGTTTATGTGTCTAATTTTCCTTCACATCTCACTGTAAGAGAGATTTGGAACATATGCAGCAAGGCAGGGACGTTGGTGGATGTCTATATTGCCAAACACAAAAATTCCTTAGGGCAGATGTTTGGCTTTTGCCGTTATATTAAGGTGTCTAACCATGACAGCCTTATTAACTCTCTTTGCAAGATTTGGATTGGTAAGCTGCGGTTATATGCGAACGTTGCAAGGTTTGGTAAGAAGTTGGGTAATAAGCCAACCTTTTCTAGGGCACAGGTTGTAAAACCTGCTATAATCCCTAGGACTAATCCTAAAGCAACGATGGCTTCATCATTTGTTAATGTAGCCAGGGGATCTTCTAATGGTGAAGCAAAATCTCCCAATACTGTGCATGAAGGCACTGGCTCTCATATACCTTCAATTATATTGTCGCAAGACAATTCTAATGATTTCCCCTTAGCTTTACTTGGGTGTTATAAGGATTTTCGGGCAATTGCTAGTACTAGAAGTATGTGCCATAATGAAGGTTTTTCGAATGTGGATTTTAAATATTTGGGAGGTTTGTGGGTTCTATTCGATTTCGAATCCTCAGAAGCCAGGGACAAATTCCTTAATCACAAAGGTATTTTGACATGGTTTTCTACTTTGAAACCTTGGTATAATGATTTTGTGGTGGATGAACGCCTTGTTTGGCTGGAGATTGAGGGTGTTCCTATTCATGCTTGGGATAATCAGGTTTTCAATAAGATATGTAGCAGATGGGGTGAAGTCATATTCATAGATGACACTGATGTGTGCAATAGGCTTAGCAAAAGGCTATGCATTAAGTCGACCCATGCGAACTTGATTTTTGTGTCTATCATGGTGACTTTGAACAATGTTACCTATACCACTCGGGTTAGAGAACTATGTAGTTGGACGCCTACATTTGCTTCTCTTGAAAATGACAGTTATGAGGATAATTCGGTTGGTGATTTTGTCAGGAATGATGAAGAATGTAATGGGGACAACGACATTGATTTAGTTCTGAGGAATAATTTGTCTGGTGTGAGATTGAGAATTTTTTGGTGACTGCATAGAAGATTAGGGACCGGCGTCAGGAATCTAATCATGTACTCCTAAACTGATGGGTCTGAATGAGGTACCTTCTGTTTGTGATCCTTTTTTGAATTGCTAAGCTTATTAAAAAGAGTGGCAAGTCCCTTAAACCATGCCAATCCGTGACACTGAGCGTTTACGATAGGTTTTTCGTTCTATTCTTAATGGTGAACCAAGTGTTTCAGATTCGTTCATAATCTTTCTGATGGAGAGCTGATTAAACATCTGGTTTTTTCATTATGCTTGACATCGGAGAAAACAATTAAGGTGGTTTAGCTTTAGGGACTTAAATGGTAATGGGGGTGTGAAAAGGACACTTGCTTCCCATATAATGAGATGGGATGAATTTATGATTAGCCGTGAATATAAAAATGAATTTGAATTCTCAAATAAAATTCTCAAGGTCTTGGAGACCTTAATAAGCGGAGGTGGCTTCGTGATTTATGTCATGTTAATAACGTTAATTTCTTAGCTATTCAGGAGACCAAGATGCTTCAAGTTGATCTTTGGATGCTTAGGCAGATTTTGGGTAATGTTCATTTCGATTTTGTTTACCTTCAGTCAGGGATGTTGGTGGATATTTTGTTTATGGAATTCTTTGGTCTTTCGTATAATCTATTATTGTTTGTAATGGTACTATGTTGTCATGTGGTTTGTGGATCCCAACGATGCTTCAAGTCTAGGTGGATTGTAGTGTATTGCGCCCCAAAGTACTTCCTCTGGGCAATCATCTTTGGATACTTTAGAAAATACTGCTTAGTAATTGGAGATGTATCTCAGTTATTATGGTGATTTTAATGAGGTTCCGAGATGAGTGGGGAATGATATGGCTCGGTTCTTTTTATGATAGGCAGCGAGGATTTTTAATGAAATGCATTTGCTAATAACTTCTTATTGATGTTTCTTTAGGGTGGGTTATAACTTTACTTGACGAATAAATAGGGGAACTAATAATGAGTAAAACTAGAGCGTTTTTTGGTTTCTTGAAGTTTTTATGAGATGTTTCCTCATGCTATTGGCCTTGTTTTGGAGAAGGGTATTCCGGATCATCGCCCCATTCTTATTAAAAAAGCTATTGTGGATTATGGCCCTACTCCTTTTCGATTCTTTCACTTTTGGCTGGAAATAGAGGGATTCCATGAATTGGTAGTTCAGACTTGGAAGAATGATGGTATAGTCGATGGGAATGGATTCGTTTTATTTAAAAAGAAGCTTCAAAACCTCAAAAAAGTCATTCGGGTGTGGATAGCTACTAGGAAAGCTGATGCTCACGTGTTAAAGAAAGAACTTCAACTTAAGCTTTCTACAATTAATTCTAAAATTGACCAAGGTTGTGCTAGCTAGGAGGATTTCAAGATTCGACGTGATTCTCTTGCTATTTTGGGTGATTTGGATCGCATTGAGGCTAAAGATTTTGCTCAAAAAGCTAAAATCAAATGGGTTCTTGAAGGAGATGAAAATATAAGTTTTTTTCCATGGCATGCTCAAGAAAAAAAGAAGGCAGCTTGCTATTAGAGTTATTATGAAAAATGGCGATTGGGTTGATGCTCCTGGTCTCGTCAAAGAGGAGTTCTTAAATCATTTTCGTGATCGACTAAGATACTAACTGGCTCTCATATTGTATTCGACGCTTGGCTTTAATACTCTTTCCAAATACATCGTGAACTATTTGGAATTCCTTTCTCCACGTTATGAATTTAATAGGGCTGTTTGGGAATTGGTGGTGACCGTTGCCAAGGAGCCTGGACGTTTCACCTTTCGTTTTTTTACGGGTATTGGATACCATTTGAAGAGTATGTGGTTTCGATTTGTCTCAAGAGTATTCCATATCTCATGAAATTCGTAAGGTTGTAAACAAGTCTTTTCATTGCTTATACCGAAGTCCTTAATGCCAAGTTCATCTCTGATAGGAGATCATTGGCAAACTTTTAGCTAATCGACTCAGTAATGTTATTGGAGATTGTTTTAGTTCTATTCAATCGGCTTTCATTAAAGGGAGGTATATTCTTGATGGGCCTCTCATACTAAATGAGATCTTGGCCAAGTGTCGACATCAAAATAAAGAGCTTCTTCTTTTTAAAGTCAATTTTGAGAAAGCTTTTGACTCTGTGCGTTGGGATTTTTTAGATGCGGTTATGGGAAAGATGGGGTTCGGGGCTAAATGGCGCTCATGGATTTCGGGCTGTCTTCATAAAGCTCATTCCTCTATCCTTGTTAATGGCTCCCCGACCAATGAATTCGAGCTTTTTAAAGGACTCCGACAAGGAGATCCATTATCTTCTTTTCTTTTTATATTGGTGATGGAAGGTCTACATTCCCTCACGTGTAAGGCTGAAGAGTTGGGTCTTTTTAAAGGTGTTTCTATCGGGTGTGACAACATGAATATATCCCATCTTATGTATGCTGACGCTGTGATTTTCTTCGGTGAATGGTCTTGGGTTAATGCTCAAAATCTCATTAGTATGCTTCGTTGTTTCTATCTTATTTCAGGGCTTAAGATCAACATTGACAAAAGAAAGGTTCTTGGTGTGGGTGTTTCGGACGAGGAGATTTCTCATATGGCGCATATCATTGGTTGTGGAATTTCGAAATGACATTTAATTCTTGGGTTTGCAGTCGGAGTGTAAACTTGAACCGAGCGTCAATTGGGTGCGTATTAACACTATCTTAATTCCAAGCTATCCTCTTAGAAAGCTAGGCTTCTCTCCATTGGAGGTTGGCTTTCGCTCATTAAGGTGGTGCTTGGTAATTTCCACTTATTTTAATGTCTATTATTGATGCTCGTTTTTATTGTTCCAAACTTGAGTCGTATGCCGTAGCAAGTTCTTTTAGAGGAGCGGTTCAAATGATGTAGATGGCTTGGATAAAGTGGGAGAAAATGTATGTCGAGTTAAAAAGAAAGGAGGGCTTGGTATTGGTAGTATTTATGGGCTTAACATCGGCCTTTTGTTTAAATGGATTTGGCGTTTTCTCACGCATCCTTTGGACTTATGGGCTCATGTCATTCGGAGTGTCTATGGTCATAATGGAGGCATCTTTAATGACTCGCATCGTCGGCTTAAACATTCTACTTGGGGCACAATTTTGTCTTCAGTTAAATGGCTTAAGGCCAAAAGTATTCGAACTCCTATCCTTATGTTCTCGTAAGCTAGGTAATGGTGGCTTCTATCGGTTTTGGAAGATACTTGGTGCAGGACAAACTTCTCCTTTAAGCTACAATTTCCTCGAATTTATAACTTGGATACCGATAGAAATTGTTTAATTTCTAATAGAATTCCTTTTAACTCGAGTTCGGTTATTAGACGACTTCCAAGGGGAGGGGCTGAGCTGAATCAATTTGAGGCTCTTGGAGAAGCTATTCGAAACGTTTCTCTTACAAACCAAAGTGACTCTTGGACTTGGTCTATTGGTGTTGGTTATTCGGTTGCCTCTACTCGTGTTTTGGTTGATGAAAAGCTGTTGGATTCAAGCCTTGAGGCTACTAGATGGATTCGTATATTCTATTAAAGTTAACTGGGTTTTTTGGAGAATTAAACCTTAATAAACATCCGTTAGCGGTGACTTGGACCGGAAAGGCATTGAGGTTAGTTCTTTATTATGCCCTACGTGCCAAATTGATGTCGAAACGGTTAACCACATATTTTTCAATTGTGAGATGGAAAAAGATCTTTGGTCTCTTTTGGCTAAGTGGTGGGAGTTGGATATTCCTTTTTGTTCTAACATTTCGGATTGGTATGATTGGCTTGATGATGCTTGTGTTGCTGCTAATATTCGGTTGGTTCTTGAAGGCGGGGGGACTCTTATGTGGGCTATTTGGAGTTTTCGGAATCATCTAATCTTCTCTAATCCCCCTCCTAAAAATGCTACTCTTTAGGATTTTATTGTTTCTCAATCTTTTTTGTGGTTTTCTTCTAGAAATCCTACTTGTAAAGTTAGTTGGATAGTTTGGTTACAAAACCCTATAGCTAGTTTAACTACTCCGTACTATGTAATCTTCCTTTCTAGCTTTTGCTAGTTTTAATGGGGGGGCCACCCACAAAAGCCGCCGTTCAAAAAAAAATTCCAAGAAAAAATTGGTGTTTTTATTTTATATTTTGTTTGTTGTTGAGGATGTGTGTTATACTATAAGGTATGTTTGTATGACAGTGCGGCATTTATGTTTATACTTTTTGGGTTGATGGCCGGAGATGTGAAAAGTAGTGGGATGGAGGTGATTTTAGTGCTAGTATATGATCTTTTTGGTCAACTCATTCACGTGACTTGAGCTTACCACTACACATATTTAACTTGGTAAATAATCTTTTTTCAAAAAAAAAAGTTGCACGCGATCATTTCAGGACGACCTTGTGTGTAATAAGAAGCAAGAAATCGTTTAGTAGGGACGAGTGGATCAAGAATCCTTCTCTTATTTCTTTGTAAGCCTAGTTTCTTGCTAGTTTCTTTAATTATAAAATCGCCGTTAAAAAAAAATGATTAAGCACCTTAACAAGAAGCTAGAGGCAAAAGAAAAAATTACAAAGAGATTGGAGGAGTATTACACAGGTCATCAAACCACTCAATCAAATTAATCGATATATTCTTGTGCATGTTACTAATCCAATTTTTAGGAGAAGAGTTTGACGTCATTAAAGAGAAGATCTTTATTAAGAAGCCAAAGAGGCGTTTGGACTACAACGTCGAAAATTGTTGTGCATTCATTATCTTTACGTCTATAGCAAGTTGTATACTCATTTCAGTTGTGACAATAAGAAAGGGATCGAGTTCTTTGCATTTTAGACATTTCGACATAATGTTTTTGGGTTCCAATTTTACGTACAATTATATAGAGCCTAAAATGAAAAGTCAATTTGAGAACTTGAAATGCTAGAAAATTAATTATTATATATATAATCATTTGAGAAGGGTTGACTTACTATTCATTTTAAGCACCGTAGCTACAGTGTCACAGTGCTGGGCCAAAAAGAAGCTCAAAAAATTTGGGCCGGCCCAATTAGTTTTTTAAAAAAAAAATAATAAAATTTGTTGGCACAAAATAGGGAGGAAAAAAATGTTACAAAAGTACCGACGCATTCAGAAAAAAAAATACCCGCGATAAAATTTCCGAATTGACTTAAACAGTGTCATTTTACACCATGAGACCAAAAAAATAAATTCGCAAAAAAAATAAAAAAAAATAAAATTTTAACGCCACGCAATGCGTAAGACCATAAAAAAACTACTAAACACGATACTGAAAAAGTAAACTTGCACTATTAAATATGAGACCGACAAAATAAACTCGCACAAAATTAAAGGAAAAAAAAAGAATTAATGACACGCAATAACGCGCGAAAAATTAATGCACCGCAGTAACGTGCAGGAAAAAATAAACTTACACTATTAAACATAAAAAAAACGCGCGAAAAAAAATTTATAAAAAAAATGAAAATAAATTTAGCGCCCTGCAACAACGCGCGAAAAATTAACGCCTGCAGCAACGCGCGAATATATTTGCTTGTTTGAAAAATTGCCCATAAACGACTTTGAACTCGATATTTATTTTTACATAAATTATTGAAAATTTATTATGAAAAGATTTGTAAAAGACTGCGAGGATAGTCAAAGGTGTTTGCGTGTGGGAGTGGAAGATATGGAAACATCAAAAAGCTGCAAGTATCAAATATTCTTTACCACTTGCATTTTTTTTAAATTAAAAACTTTAAAAAACAAACAAAATATTAATTTATTCTGAAAAAAAATAAAATAAATGGCATCTCTTTCTAACAAGGGGTCCTCCTCTTTTTAATTCTAGTTACTTTTTTCTGCCTTGTGCATTATTTAATTTAATTTCTAAAGCTTAAATAAAAAAAAAATTGGTCTCAAGTTTCAACTCATCTAATTAGAATCCATGACCCCTCCATGACTTTGCAAGAATTTTAACAATAAAACAATTCATAGTTCATCAACAAAACCTACTAAATCTAAACTTCAAATCTTTCATTTTTAAATATTCTTCATTATAGACTTGTATCAATAATTATGACTATAATGCTTAAAAGTTAATGCCCTTTCACCTTTTCTTTTGATAACTTGAATAGTTAATTACATAGGACTTGTTAGTGCTTACTTGTAAGTTGCAACAAGTTACCTACTCAATTTTGATATGATTTCAACTTTAATTTTTAGTTATGGATTATGCATGGCATGTTTGGACTTTGCTTATTATGTCAACAAATTATGTATGGTTGCATGGTTCATGAAGTTCAAGATCATTAAAGAGAATAGGAATAGTCTTGTATGATATCAATTTCAGCTAAGTAAACACTAAAAGCACTTGTTATGATTTTGTGAGATATGTGTTACGGTGAAAAGTGTTGTCATATCAGCTTTTACAACATGATAAGTATATTGGACGCACAAACAAAAAATATTTCACATAAGATAGTAAAAGATATACTCGTAACTAGCGTCATCCCAATGGCGCATATACATATAATAACACTATCCGTGGTGTCATGCCTTGGAGCCATAGGTGCGAGATTTTGCCTATGACGAGCCTCGACGTGTGCCCTAATTTCACTTGTGAAGGTCATAAAACATCAACTTGTAATCAAAAAATTAGATTTGAAACTAGCTAGATGTGCTCTAAAATTCATATTGCATGGGCACTTGACTTTTAAATTGTAATATAGGAAACGTTTTAATGTTATAAACTTATAATTAAACTCATGGTGAATAGTTTATTAGATGTATATCTAGATTAGGAAAACAGAACTTGAAAAAAATGTTGAAACTTAGTTGTGAGGTGAATATTAGTTTTTAAAAAGTTGGTAAAGAAAGTGATATAAAGTGAATATATGAACTAGTTTTTGCACTTGTAACCCTTGACACTTCCAAAAGGGTATATATATATGTTGCACTTAATTACTACCTCTTCATATGCTCAAGATTCTTACATAAAAAGTATTAATCTTTGTCACTTTATTTCCTTATGGAAAGCGATTGTATTGTCACAATCTATATATCATCATCATCAACTTCCTATAATTTGGCGTGTAAGTTTATTGTATTCAAGTCGTCACATATCATCATCTTCCTATAAACATGAGTTCTTCTTTAAGCAAGTCGAACTAGCACTTAAACAACACATCTGAATGGATACATCCTTTCGTGGGGGGCACGATTGGTCTTAAGGTCAACATGGTCAACATGAAAGTAGTAAATCGCGTAATACCATGATTAAAGAGACACGACAACATAATTTGAACTCATGACATCTTATACGTTGCAAACGTCAACCGGAATCTAAAACACCAACACACAAGGTGTACATTGTTATGGTCAAAATAATGTCTAGAAACATTCTTTTCACTTTTTCAACACTCGAATCTAAGAGCACTAGATACCTATGATGTCATAAGTTTTTTTCTTAACATAAGAACATATCACTCAACACAAAACATGCTACTTCTATTTTTGGTGCCATGTGACACCTCATGGACCACACATAACCCATTAAAATACAAATACAACAAAAAAAAAGAGAAAATCAATCGCGCGGGTTGGTCACCACGACGCGAGGGCCGACGGTGCCACCCACGATGTCGGTCTCGCGGCATGGGGCTCGCGTTTAAGGATTGGCACCATTGGTACCAACCAAAGTACCGTGAGCTCTAAGTAAAAGGTGGGGATTTTAAGCTTGTTGATTGGTTCTACATTTCTAATTTTAAAGCATAGAAGGTTTTGAAGCCCAATATAGAAGGTTTTAAAGCCCAATATATGATGGGCCGACAAAAAGAACTAAAGACAGAGAGAATAACAAAAACCTTAAAATTTTATAATATGGTCGGCAACGAAACAATTGACTAATTCTTGTATAAAAAAATTATAATGTATTCTTATGTTATTGTATTCTATCTTTTGTTACGACAGAATATTACAAAGATGTACTTTTTTATCTTCTTTAAAAACTGGAAAAGTTAAGTTGATAACCAAAGAGTGCGTTATTTTTAATTTTAAGATAAAGTATATTTTTGTACTTGCCGATAAAAACACTTTGTTCTCGAGTGTAAAGTGAAAATAAGAGAAGTGGAAAGAGCAAAAACGAGAGAAAAGAAGAAGACAGAAAAAATTGGTTTTTTTGTTTTGTGTTCTTAAATTAAGGAAAAAAATAAAGAGGAATGAAGTTAAATTATGCACAATAGTCATCTTCACTCTAAATCATTCTAATTTGAGAAAAAGATTGATAGAAAATTTTGGCATAAAATTTCACCCTCTCTTCTTTTATTTGAAAAGAAAAATCAAGAACATAATTTTTTTTTTTTGAACGGCAAATAGAATTTTATTAAAAAAGGCTAGAAAGAAACTAGCAGACGATATACACGCAAAAATGATCCAACAAACAAAGAACAAAAAGGAACAGAAAAACACTAACGAAACGAATTCGCAAAACAACCAAAGGCTATTAGAATAAGATAGATCCCCACATGACGCCACTGAATAACTTCCCATGTTCGAACGAACACCCGGAGGCATCATACAAAGCGATTAACCGGCATCCTTTGTTTGTCTCGATTAGGGCATTATGAACGAAGAATAGTTCTTTAAACGTTGCATAATTAACTCCAAATCTGATGATCGCTAGGAAATTAAATCTTTCACGAACGTAGTTGCGCGAGAGAAGAAACTATGGGGTCTCTATAGTCCACGTTTATCAGAATTATTTCTCGTCATAGTTAGAGGACCAATATATTCAATCACGTAGAACCTAGACTCAGCAGCTATATTTAAATCATTTTTCCGGGGGTGTAGTTGGCTTCTCTCTAAATCATCCTAATTTGAGAAAAAGATTGATAGAAAATTTTGGCATAAATTTTCACCCTCTCTTCTTTTATTTTAAAAGAAAAGTCAAGAACATAATTATTTTGTCATTTTCTTTCTCTTTTCACTACTACAAAAAGGCTTATATAGATCACTCCATATAGTGCGGTTTTGTTAAAAGCCGTTCTATATGATGGAAAAAGAGAGGATTTTAACAAAAAGAACTGTTATTAGGATAAAGGCCGATCTATTTAATTTTAAAAATAAAAAGAACGGTTATTAAAGAAAAAACCGATCTATTTAAAAATGTTATATATTATATATTTATAAAAGAAAACTATAAATTGAGAAACTAAATAAATACTGTAAATCTGTTATAAGTAAATAACCCGATCTATTATTTTGTCGTTTTCTTTCTCTTTCCACTACTACACAAAGGTTTATATGGATCACTTCATCTGTTTACATCTTACTATCTATTTGGTTGTTTCAGGGTAGGATTGGTGTATGATAATTCGGATTAGTTTGTGGTGGACTGAATGTTTTTATAAGGATAGTTTTTAATCATGTTGTAAGATTTGTGAGCCAATATGTCATGAGTAAGATTTTATCATGATAGTATTAAAAAAAAGAGTAAATTGCAAAAATCATCCCTGTGGTTTGTAGTTTGTGGCACTAATCATCCCTAGCCGATACTATTGACACTAATCATAGAAAACCATTCTTTTGAACTCAAATGATATCGCTTTTAACGCCTTTGATGTTCTTGCGCTTTCCATTTGATTGTTTTTTTCCCCATAGGTCGAATTCCAACCAAACCCAAGTCCTCCCAAACATATCTAAGACCAACATCATCGAATCCCTCAGAAGACATATGTTTTAGAAGCTCTGAAATGACACTTAAAGAATCTGTTTTAGACTTTAGCAAGTAATACTACGGATTTTACATCCAAATCAATACAATCGTCTACCGAGATAGACATCACCGCTTCATTACCCGCTTCCTTATATACCTTGTTACAATCCGACACCCCCACAGATTCTGCTCCAGCATTACTTGTACCGTATTTGCCCGACATGTCCACTGATTTGTTGCCCAGGACCGCTTTAGCATACGAGTTAAAAGACCAGAAAACATTTTCGTTGACTACTAACAGATGAGAGTCGAACCTACCACGGTTTGCCGTTACCTAGAAGTTCCCACAGTCTATTATAATTCGACGATACTTAGCCACATCGCAATAATCAAATGAAAACCACCCATCCATGCCGTTCTTAGATTGGAAAACTAATCTGATTGATAATCATTAAACGTTTATTAAAACGTACAATACCAAATCGATGACCCGATTTGGATCTTTTGCAGCTATGTAAACATCGATCTCACACCACATTTGTTACCAAATATCCCAAAGATCTTGGACCGACGGCTTACTTGGGATATTGAAACATAAGATTGATGAAAATGATCTTATGTTTTCACGAAAATTAGGTTGGATTTTTTGGGTAATACTTTGTTACGGTAGCTCTTGACGGAAGATGTATTATCAGAGATGATGTTCTTTTTGCTTTCTGAATTGAATTTATTAGATCGGTGACCTGTGCCATTTGCCATATTTAGTTTAACATCAGAATTCTGAAGATCCGAAAATAGGATGAAAATCGCCTAGTATTTGTGGAAGATGTCTTTGGAAAAGGAGGGTTAGATGGTACATCGGTGAGATCGATCTTGGATCTTCATGTTTTTATGATCCTTAAGAGTTTTCATTATATTTCTTGTTCTGAGCTAAAACCTCGCAATAGTTGTTAAAAACCTTATAGTAGTCTATTAACATATGTAACTGGGCTAGCTCAGTTACCACATGCTAGAGGTGTACAGAAAAACCGGCTCATGAACCGAACCATGAAAAAAACTGAAAACCGGATTTTTTGAAACTGGTTTCCCTCAAACCAAACCGGCGGTTTGTAACCGGTTTAAAAAAAATTAACCGGACCGGGTTGTAGTAATCGGTTGTAAAACCGGTTTTTAAACCGTACCGGTTTGCGATAAAAATAGTGGTAAGCGCGGTTGACTAACCGAACCGATTTTGCATTTTCTATATGAAAAATAACGTTTATAACCGAACGGTTGTTTCATGTCAAATAACCGGTTTTTTGATCTGGTGTACTAATGACCGCAGTTTTCGGTTAAAAACGACGGGTTTTTAAAAACCCGAAACGTTCACCTCTACACATGCGAGTATGTATCAGGTTCCGTGTCTCTTCTAGGGGGTTTTTCCTTCAAGGTGGGAAACTGTGGGACTATGCCCCATAGATGCGTCGATTCGAGGCTGGCAGTGACTACTTTCTAGGTATAACATGTGGAATCGAATCACTAATTATTATTCAAAGCTGGCAGGAACTACCTTCTCAGTAAGTACTGTGAAATCGAATAACTAACTTAGTAACTGTGTGGATAACTCGCCGTTCAAAAAAAAAAGATTGGTCTTGTAGTGTTAATGAGAAAACAAACATGTTAAGTCGATCGATATGTGTCTAAGGCTTGGCCAAGTCGATCGAATACGAAGTCTAAAACATTAGAAACAAATTTTGACAAAGTTAGATGTCTTGATGAGTAAATTCTTTACCTATATGAATTTTGCTAATATAGAGATGGCGTGTGGTAGAATTCATTAAGGTTTAGGATCATAGAAACTACCTCGTTACAATGTAACATGTTTACTATAACTAAAGCAAATAAAACCCTAAACTAGCCTAACCTATCAATCTATTTAGGGAAATTAGATGTGACATGTCTATATACATAGGACATTGCTTTAGCATTTTGTTATTTGTTCAAAGAAGTATCTTAATTATAACATTACATTTTTTAGTCGAGTTCTTAACAAAAAAAATAATCTCGAGGTTTTGCTATTATGTTTGATTAGGTTTTTATACTGTGCGAGCTTGATGATCGCTTCATGAATTTCAAAGTCCGAATGCCTCTTTTACAGTCTAGGTATAGTTATCCAAGATGACAGAGGATTTGATATTTATCCAAGATGACAAGAATGTTAGACCCACGTTGGAGTCATCTTATGGAGGAAATACGAATGACACATGACACGATATTCTTTGCTCTTGGTATCATGGAATCTTCGTAAGAGGTAGTGTCGAGATGTCATAGTGAAATGCCCACCGCATTACCTCTATGCCAATGAGGTGTTTACGCGCGGCAATAATACAATAACGGTTTGGGAGGACAAAATGTCATGTCAGTTGTTGCCGTGAGATTGGTTCTCCATACACATCTTATTGTGACCTTAGCTAGTAGTTGCTTGGATATTGACTCACCTCGCAAAGTGTGTTGTGGGCCTTTAGCCTTTTGGGCCTGTTCGAGCTGGTAATGGTCGTGTGAGCTTTAGCTATTGAGCTAAAGCTATCATACGCTATTAACGGGCAAATCACCTCACACACAAAATACCGATAACAATGAGTTAACTATGACAACAATAAATAGACCAAACGACTTCATGAAAAATCCTTTGTGAAACCACTGAAGCAGATTAGCTATGAAGTTTTTTTAACCTCCAATTGATAAAAAGTTAAGCTGACACATCTCATATGTTGGGATTTGATAATCTGTTAACCATTAAAACTACGAGCACGCAGCAGATATGGATCAAGTTTGGTTCATATAGTTAACACACAATAAATAAACGGAAAAAGGAAACAAGAGAACATACCCTTGAAGTCAACAACAAATGTACCAAATGAGATCTAGAAACCCTTTTGAAACTAGTGACTAAATTGTCACCTCTACGGTTGCTCAAAAACGTCAACGAATGCGCCCCGGATCTGCTAGTCCTAAACCTCTATGAATCCCACAACAACCTGGAATACCAATACCTAATCAAAACCTATGCAATCGAGTACCCGAAAATCAGGATGTATATCTAGGTTTACCTTGATTTCGGTTAAACTCTTAATTTAGGGAAGAATTACCAAAATCAACAACCTCATACCCTAGATCAGTTCTACGCTTTACACTTTTGGTAAACCTGTTAAAACCTGTAAACAATTGATCCGCCTGCATCTTGAGAACATAATCTAGGATCAAACCAAACCAACAACACCTTATTTGTGTTAACCGAAAATCAAACAACACACAAACAAGTGTACCGAAAATCAATTAGAAGCCCTAAATTGATTGGGTAATCGGCTGTTATGATGGAGAGGAGGAAGATGAATGTTTTCTGAGTTCTTGGGAGGTGGTACGCCCCAAATGAGCTAGGGGAAGAGAGTTTATAAAGCCCCTCAAAACCCTACTCATGATAAGACTTATGATAAGACTATGAAACCTAGTTTTAGTATATATAGTCTTCTTTAAAACAATTTCTTATCTTTAAAAACGAACCTAGACCTGTTTAATGAATCTTATGGTTGGCCTACATCTCTTTAGGTCAAACTTAGGATTCATTTCTTAATCGGTTCTGTGTAATTAAGGTTTTACAAATAGAAGCTTTTGTGAAGTTAAAGCGCACTCTAAGTGTTTAACGTGTGTGCCCCTAATAGGCCCACACATTTCTAGTCGTACACGAGCTAATCCAACTACCATATTTCAACTGCTCCCACTTGGGAGTTGGAGTAGCAGACAACCTATATACTAACGACGGAAACGTCTAGCAACACTCACATTTAGTTGTTTTAAAACTAGTAATGTCTGGAGATCAAGTTTCAAAAAACATTCCTCAGTAGCATGTTTTGTATCTCTTGTATAATATTTTTTGTTAAGATACTTAATCCATGGATATGGATCTAAACTCATTCCATATTGTTTAACCATTTAGATTCTCGTTTTAGGAACTTAATACAGATATACCACAATGTAAATCAAGACTATTACTTGAACTATCCTTTGGGCACGGCCATGCAATTATTCTTGATTAATTCTAGAGAGGGCCTAATGGTATCATAAAATTTTTAAAAATGCACATCAAGTGGAGATACAAAATTTTTTGTTGATATACAATTGTTTGGTGAAGCTGCTTATACACTCTAAAGTTCTATCATAATTGCTTTAATATACCATTTTTAGGTTAGCGTTTGACTTTAAATTAAAAGTATATCCACACATACCAGGAGACTTGTTTGAATTCTCAAGTACTAAGGATGACTTAACTAATTATTTTTATGATATTTTTACTCATGACTAAAGGATCCAAAAAGTAAATAGTCGAAGGTTGGGAGTCCATTATGCATCCCTTGTGATACATTGAGTTTGGCGGGAACCATCCATATATTTCAAAGAATATAACCAACTCACTCACAATTTGCCTTACTGTAACGTTTTACTCCCATATGTTACCGACAATGGACATATTTTAGAATGATAAATCATTCATAGATTAAAACATGCAAATTTAGGATAACAAATTATTATATGGTATGAATTGACATATACCCCGTATCTTCATTATCTGAATAGTAAATAAAAAAAAAATAATAAAATTTGTCTTACATCTCATTATCCAAATACTAAACAGATATGCATGAAACTATATTAGCAAGGTGAGAGGTCCAAATGTATCGTAACATTACTAAACTTTATCCTTTACAAGACGCTAAATAGTTATGTGAGTAAATTCCTTTCCAAATAATTGTTTTCTAATTCACAAATATGAAGAATTGAATCGTATGATAAGTGTGTATGTATATTTGCATACTATTGCATAGAATCATTTGTGTCATAGTATGTACAAGGTAATAGTACCTTTTATAGGGTATTTGAATTCAACAACATACCTATCTCAGACAGTCATCTTTACAGTTTCTTAAAATGTAACGTATTCTCATTCTTTAATGTGTAATGCAACAATGCTCTTAAGTGAGCATATCTAGTTAGAAGATTTATCATAAATGATGAAATCCTTCTTCAACTAGAATTGATTATTCTCTAGCATCAGTTGTACACAAACAACATTATGCCTTATATAATTCGTAAACATTTGTTTAAACAGTCATCTAAATCACTCTCAATTAGATATTGTTGTCTAAATACTCTCAATTAGATTCTGTTGTTGTTAGCTCATCTTGCTCTCATGCAAAAGTAACAACCAGTCTCATACACAATATAATATATATACATAATGAATCCTTAGTTATAAACACAAGGTCTCCATCCATGTAACAAATTATATCAAGTGAAATATACCATTTAAGACTTGCTTCAATGATATATTGCATTGTGTTGGACTTTATTTTCGCATATGTTTATTTCATTAAACATTTATTCCAAGGTCGTTTGTTTTATTTCCTAAATTTCTAAGTGAAGTTTCATTCCAACCTAAGGATTAATATCTAGCTTTGATGGAATGATGCTTTCAATATGTTACACAACATATGAATTTTAAGAAAAAACATAGTGCTCCCACTTGATGTCTGGTGTACTCAGGAGTTATCTTAATTTAATCAGAAATCATATTGTGATTAAACATAAGATCTCAACTCCTAGATGCATGATTCAATCCACACTTGGATTCTATTATCTTGTATACATTATAAAGATTATTTTAAACTCATAACCTTTTGATTACACACCGTCCTCGCAAAAGGTAATCATAAAGAAAAGAGTTATAAAACTTAATTGTCATATACAAATATCGGCTCATAACCCTTTTGATTACACATCGTCCTCGCAAGGTAATCATTAAGGAAAGAGTTATGATCCTTAATTTGCCAAATTTCAGATTCAAGAAAACATGTATGACAATTAGTTATTTTTATATAATTAATGCGTGTAGAAAAGAAAGATTTAATCATAGTCAATTGCTTGAGTAAGATCAAAATTTTTTATCATCAGTCAGGCATTAATATGTATACAATTTTGTCTTTATGAGTCTTTCTTCAAGAGAAACTCATTCTAACCTCACAGGTTTATTCTTTGGTGAAAAATCAATCAAACTCAAAACATTGATTGCCTTTTAAGGACTGCATCTTATCATTCATAATTCTAAGACTTTTATCAGATTCAAGATGTGATAATGTATCTTAGGAATTAGCAGGTTTGAAATGATCCTCTAATTTATATTCCTCAGCATTGATATTACAATATCAATCAAGTGATGAGGCATCCTTGCGGATTTATGAATGAGAGTTCTATTATACTTTGGTTTGACATTTTCATGTTTAACCTCAGTATGACATCAGCAAGTGAATTCAGAAGGTTATGTATTTTGTTCTTGAATATCTTCAAGATCTATAGATACTCCCACTTACTTTTGTAAGAAGAGATACTTCTCTAAATACTAAGTATTTAAGCAACAATAAATTGTTCTTAATTGGGACAACAAAATGCATTTTACAGTTCTCATCTCTAGCTTGTTAATAATATGCTTCATAAGATATTAACAAATTTTAGAACTTTAATCAAGACATAATGGGATTCATCCCAATCCATAAATAGATAATGTCTTGAATACCTTCTAGGTTGAAACTTTATTGAGTGTATCCATGACACACGCAAAATTCTAACCTTGATAGATTTTGGAGGTAGAGCAATTAAAGTTATCATTAATCAAACAATATGAATATCGTTTGTTTCAACACAATAGACATACCATAATGATGTGGTATTCTATGAGTATTGGAATTGTGAGACTACATCAGAATTTTCTAAATAACTTAATTCTCTTTGGATCAAATACTCACCAATTGGGTCAAGCCAAATTGAATACAAAGTATCTTAAAACCAAATGCATGATATACGTTACTAGTCTTTGAATAATTCAAGGTCCTCATGTTAACTCTATGTTCATGTGTTTCAGGAAAACAAAACATGTCAAGTTATACGTTACAAGTCTCCGAATAAGTCAAGGACATCATGCTAATGTGTTAAGAATAAGACATAACAATTTTACTACTTATTTTATGTTATGAGTCATTGATAAATTTAAGGACTTTATAATTATGTCTTAACAAGAACATAATTATTCTAACTAAAGTAATTATGAACGCAAACTCTTGAGGTCAATAGTAATTTCAAGTTAATTTTATACTTCATGATTATGATTATATAATTTAACCATAAGTCTATTGACTAAACCATGTAGTCAAAATGTTAAAGTAGTTTACTATTATATCTTGACATTTAATTGTAATAGGATAACAAACATCTTGTGTGTTTAAATCCTAATAAAATGATTAGCTTCCTTACCTTGCGGTCAAAGAAACCAATAATTATATTGTTATATGTTATTCCTTGCACATACTTAATAGTTCTCCCACTTGTGTACGGGACAAAATTATTCAATACCATATGACACGTGCTCGAAAGTA
>BQNB010098592.1:2926-16148 GCA_026074375.1 Tanacetum coccineum
TACTATAGTTGTTTTGGATCTATCCAACACAACTAAGCTTTAACAAGCTAAGTAAGATCTGTTCAAAAGGGATCAACAGATATTCCATCGTCTTCTTTTCTTGTCATGATAGGTTATCCAGATTGTTCTCTGGTATTTGGACTCTGGATGTTCGAAACACATAACAGGGAATCCCTCTCAGCTCATGAACTTTGTTAGTAAATTTCTGGGTACAGTTAGATTCAGGAACGACCATATTGCAAGAATTATGGGGTATGGTGACTATCAACTAGGAAATGTGACTATCTCAAGGGTATACTACGTCGAGAGGCTTGGACATAACTTGTTTTCTATTGGTTAATTTTGCAAAGGGGATCTTGAAGTCGCATTTTGTACACAATTTCTCTTGATGACATGCTAAAAACATCTCCGATCTGTCTTTTATCCAAAGCGTCAAAGACTAAGAGTTGGTTATGGCACCGTCGGTTATCACATCTCAACTTTGGTACTCTTAACAAGATAGCTAAAGACTTCAATTTCAGAAAGATCATCTTTGTTCAGCATGTACATTAGGAAAAAGCATGAAATCTTCTCATCAACCCAAAGCTGAAGACACTAACCAGGAGAAACTATATCTTTTTCATATGGATTTATGTGGCCTGATGCGTGTGGCGAGTATTAACAGGAAAAGGTATATCTTAGTGATTGTCGATGATTACTCAAGATTTACTTGGGTTAGATTTTTAAGTACAAAAGATGAAGCTCCTAAGGCCATCATTAAATGCATAAAAAATATTCAAGTTTTTTTAAATGCCATCGTCCGTAATGTTCGAACAGATAATGGAACCGAATTTATCAATCAGACACTTCGTGAATTTTATGAAAATGTTGGCATCTCACATCAAACATCTATTGCCCGCACTCCTTAGCAGAACGACATTGTCGAAAGGCGAACCAAACTCTTGTAGAAGCTTCTCGTACAATGTTAATATTTTCTAAAGCTCCATTATTTTTATGGGCCGAAGCAATCAACACAGCCTGTTACACCCAAAACCGTTCAATAATCCACCGCCGATACAACAAAACTCCATATGAGCTTATGTAAGATAAGAAACTGTGTTTATCATTCTTTCATGTCTTTGGTACACTCTGTTATCCTACCAATGACAATGACGACCTGGTAAATTAGATGGAAAAGCTGACATTGGTATTTTCGTTGGTTACGCGCCGCAAGGAAAGCGTTCAGAATCTACAACAAAAGGACCCAGAAAATTATTGAAACAATTCATGTGACACTTGATGAGCTGACATCTATGGCTTCTGAACAATTCAGTTCAGGTGCCAGGCTTCAATGTTTGACTCCTGCAACATCCAGTTCAGGACTCGTTCCAAACCTTGTTTCTCAACAACCTTGTATTCCCCCACCAAAATATGATTGGGATTGCTTGTTTCAATCTATCTTTGATGAATACTTCACTCCTCCATCCATTGCTGTTTCTCTAGTTCAAGATGCTGCTGCACCAAGAGATGTGGTTTTAGCCGATTCTCCTGTGTCAACTTCCATTGACCAAGATGCTCCATCATCAAGTACTCCATCAACACAAGAACAAGAACAATCTCCAAACATTTCTTAAGGTTTTTAAGAATCACCAAAAACACCAATCTTTCGTGATGATCTACTTAATGAATCTCCTCATAAAGAATCAACTTCTCAATGGTCATCATCGAATATGAGACAAAACCACACTCCATTTGAACACCTTGGTAAATGGACTAAGAATCATCCTATAGCAAACGTGATCGGCGACCCTTCTTGTTCTGTTTCTATAAGAAAGCAACTCCAAACTGACGCCATGTGGTGTTTCTTTGATGCCTTCCTAACTTTGGTAGAACCAAAGAACTTCAAACAAGCAATGATCGAACCATTATGGATCAATGCAATGCAAGAAGAAATTCATGAATTTGAAAAGGCTATAAGTTTAGGAATTGGTTTCGTGTCTAGATAAAGTGTTATTGATCAAAATTAAATGGATTTATAAGGTCAAGACAGATGAATTTAGCGGGGTACTAAATAACAAGGCTAAATTAGTTGCTCAAGGATTCAGGCAAGAAGAGGGAATCGATTTCGAGGAATCATTTGCACCGGTTGCTAGAATAGAGGCCATTCGTATCTTCATAGCTAATGTTGCTCACAAGAATATGACGATCTACTAAATGGATGTCAAAAAGGCTTTCTTGAATGGCGAGATCAAAGAAGAGGTCTACATTTCTCAACAAGAAGGATTTGTTGATTAGGAAAACCCATCGCATGTGTACAAGCTCAAAAAGGCTCTCTACGGTCTCAAACAAGCACCACATGCATGGTATGACATGCTGTCAAGCTTCCTAATCTTACAACATTTCTCCAAAGGTGCAGTTGATCCTACACTCTTCATACGGCAAGCTGGGAACGACTTATTACTGGTAGAAATTTATGTTGACGATATAATATTTGCATCCACTAATACTGCTATGTGTAATGAGTTTTCTAATCAGATGACCACTAACTTCAAGATGTCAATGATGGGGCAAATGTCATTATTTTTAGGATTACAAATTTCTCAAAGTCCCAGAGGTATCTTTATAAACCAGTCTAAATATGTTTCTGAAATTGTTAAAAAATATGGTATGCTAACTACTGATTCTGTCGACATACCCTTGGTAGAAAAAAGTAAACTGGATGAAGATCTATAGGGGAAATAAGTTGATGCTACAATTTAGATCCCTTATGTATCTTACATCCAGTAGACATGACCTTATCCATGCAGTCTTCTTATGTGCTCGGTATCAGGCAAAGCCTACCAAAAAGCACTTACAAGTAGTGAAATGGATCTTTTGATACCTTAAAGGAACCATTAACATGGGTCTCTAGTACTCGAAGGATACCGGTATGTCTTTAACAACATATGCAGATGCAGACCACGCGAGGTGTCAGGACACTAGACGTAGTACATCGGGAAGCGCTCAGTTTTTAGGTGACAAACTTGTTAGCTGGTCGTAAAAGAAGCAAAAGTGCACTGCCATATCGAGTACATAGGCTGAATATATTGCCTTATCTGGGTGTTGTGCTCAAATCCTATGGATGCGTTCACAGCTAATAGATTATGGCTTTTAATTCAATAAGATTCCTATGTACTGCGACAACAAGAGTGCGATTGCTTTATGCTGCAACAATGTTCAACACTCCCGGGCAAAGCACATCGATGTTCGCTACCATTTCATAAAGGAGCAAGTGTAAAATGGAATCGTGGAGCTATACTTTATCCGGACTGAATACCAACTAGCTGATATCTTCACCAAACCCTTGCCTAGAGAAAGATTCAACTTCTTGATTGAAAAGCTTGGTATGAGAAGCATGTCTCTGGAAACGTTGAAGCGTCTGGCAGAGGAAACAGATGAGTGATGGTGGTAACTCATATCCTGTATCATATGTACATAAGAAAACATAAAAACACAAAAATATTTTTCTTTTATATAAAATTTTTCAAAAATAAAATAAAAAAATTTGAAAAATTTAAAAATATGTATCTCTGGCATGTCTTCTGAAAATTGATAACATTTACGGTCTTAGAAATGTCATTCAATAATGACACGAGGCTGTAAATGAAGTTCGAGCAAAAGTTCAAAAGCTTTCAAAACATGCCAATATGGCTTGTTATTATTTCGGATAGCAACCTAAAGAACAATCAAATTAACATACATGGAAATAGGAGGAAAGTTGTTTTAGAGAGAGAGTGGTTGGATGAACATTTTAGAGAGAGAAAGAACATAAAAGTTAACTTGTATTATGTGTGTGAATAATTAACAACCAACCACCTCTCTAAGGCATGGAGAGGTGTATTTATACTACTATTTTGGCCGGCCATGGGAGCTTTATGGGCTTTCCATGGGCCTTTTGGCCCTATTAGATTACTAAACATTATATTGACTAACTACGGGCTTTGACTAACTATTATTAGAAGTAACTGATACTTTTTGTGTTTCTAACAATCTCCCCCTAATGGAGGTCACTCCAATTTACAAATACTTAATCCTAGCATACTATGCTTTAACTGTAGTCTTGAGCTTGTAGTCATTAGCTTCAATCATTAACTTGTGAATTGATGTAGTGATCATAGACTTTAGGTCTTAAGCTTGTTCCTTAGCTTGTCTTGAATGTGATCTTGAACACCTTGAGATCATCAACCAAGCATAATATCTTTTCGCCATCTTGTAAACTTTGCCATCATGTGAACTTGTGACTTTTGGACCGACATGCTCATACCTTTCTTGATTTGATGATCTTGAAATGCTTTAATAATGCATCTTTCTTAAGGTTCTTTAACTTTAACACTTCGTCACTTTAAGAAGAACGTATGGTATCAGAGTAGCGGAAGTCTTGAAATATGTACTTGAGCTTTCATTATGTCTTTAATATTTGTCGGTCGGGTATGAGCATGTGGTTATGAATTTTTGAGCCAGCTGGGAATAGGTACCTCCATGTCCATCTTTATAAATTCCTAAAATAAACAATTAGCAATAAAGCGAGGGGGGGGGGGGTAAATATGGCTTTGTCATTCGCCCGTGTTTGGTTGGAGTAACCTTCGAATCTGTGAGGATCGACCTGTGATCAGGTAGATTCAATTTAGGAAGAATCTCCTTGATAGGAATTCCAGCTGAAGTATCGAATCTTTCTAACACATGTGTATCAGATTCATCAAACTCAGATGTTCTCATTATTGGAACATCTCAAAGCAGACATAATGATAAGAGTGAACCAGCGAGTTACTATCTCACCTATTGAAATAAAAATTAATTTGAAAATCAATTGACGTGTTACTTGCTAAAGTGGTTTTGTGACACATCAAAAGTGTTAATCATTTCGAAATTCATCATCAATCTTCAATTCATAACCTGGAACAAGTATGATTCTTATAGAATCGCACCATCGTTTCTTTCTAGTTGTAATAAGTTTGATTCATATAGAATCGTACAAGGCACCTACCATGAGCTTGTTTGATGTTGTCTCAAGCAGGAATTCCATCTTCACTGTGAATAATATCACTCGGATGTTCTGGCAAAATCACAAGGACAATACGTAAGATAATTAATGTATATCTTGTTATTCACATTGTGTGACTTAGCAAGCATAATTCACATGTGTGTCTTAGCAATCATAAATTTTGACAATGACCCTAATGAGATAATATAGATTATCTACTTTTTGATGCTCTGACTCAAAAGTGCACTTTGGTTTAAGTGATCGAAGGCGGAGGACTGCATCCCCCCCCTTCAATATCAACTAACTCGGAAGCAGAAGAAATCTTAGTACATAGCAACACGTGCAAGCTGTAAAATATAAACTAGCGAGCTGAGTAAAAATGTAAACAAGCGAGTCCTGAATTGAGTATCTACCTTGAAGTGGCAGGGAGCGGTACTGTAGCCATAGCTTCACTGGGTCCGCACGACAGTCTTCAATGCTTCTCAGACAAACACTTTTAGCAGTTTTCTGCACCAGTTTACAGCGTCATTAAGACACCCAGTCTTATCTGGAGCCTAGAGTCGTAAATAGCGGAGGCGCCTTCTTTCTTTTTCTCACACACCCGATTATCCCTCATCTACAACCAATTACAATTCAATACATCTTCTCAACCCTTTAGCGGCATTACCGAGACTTCATAACTAGTACCTTGTTGGTTTGAGTTCCAGTACTACCCATCTCAGTCGGCACATTTGCCCGATTCTTCCACTCTTTAATTCATCTCTATCTTCGTTACATTCAAATCACTGCAATGGACATATCATCCCAAACTCATCAATTGCGCAGCGTCGCGGAATACTCACCCGGGTATGAATCCAACACTGGTTCTTGCCTCTTCGTCCTCTGGGATTTAGAGTCGACAATCACCTAATACCTCAACCACCTTATAAAACCTTCTACCATAAATATTCTACAGCACAAATGAGTCGTCTTATAATTGGCGTATTCCATCACAAATCCTTCAAAACCATTGTAGAAAAACACTCCAATACACAAGTGTTTGTACTACAATATCAAACAAAAGATTCATTAACACAGATATATGAACAGAAGTCTAATCATTACATAAGTATTACACACAAATACTCAACACCCATCAACATGACTTGCATCGTAATCATAAGGTCTTAAAATTCGTAATCGTAGTACATGCTAAGTGTGAAGTGCATTGAGTCCATTTTATATGATCACATTTTAGTACAAATTAGATGCAGTTTAATCATATTTTCTCCCCTTATCTAAAATGTTAACCCCTTGATATTTTGGATATCAATTGATTAAACTTTTAGGGACAAAAATGTTACACAATATATATAAGGAACATTTTAATGCTCCTCTTAATATTTGAGGGTATATAAGACAGTGCTGAGTATAATAATTTGAATTTTTTTTGAATTTACTAAGAAATTCTTGAAAATTTTGTACTCGAGCACTCCTTATTATCACCATTAAGTCTACACTACATATATACAAATTCACAAGTTTTTTTATTTACGAGGTATGACCTATTATGATGAGGGCATCATATGATAAATCATATGGTCCTTTGCAGCAGTCGAAAGTCTCCTTTATACGGTCTCCCACCAACAAGTTTTTCCAGGCTCCACATGATCCTTCTGTTCTTGAGCTGTTTATCAATCGCCTGAATCATAGCTCCTGTTCTGTCCTTGTCTACCTTTTTCTAGTACGTCTGTGGCAGATACTTCACCCCGATTCTCTTCAGAATATCATCAAGAGCAGTCCGAACATCATTGAGTATACCGACACTGAATTTGTAGAGTTTATCGACATGCATCAGTTTGTTCTTCTTGTATTTATTATGATATATAAAGCCTTTAGGATTTGGGTATGCTGAGTATGTTGGCAATATTTTGAGATTTGATCTGTACGTATCCGGCCTTGTGAGGTTGAGCTTCTTTTGGTAACTTTTGACACCTAACTGAAGATCTTCCACACGCCTTTTGATGACAATGCTTCTTGTAAACATTCTTAATGAAACATTCAGAGTAAGGTGTTCTTCAATAGTAAGGTTTGTCAGCTTGCCTTGAACTAGAAGTAGCAGCATGTCTTCAATGTCTTGTAAGCAAAGCCTCTTGTAATCGCCTTCTTTTAATGTATATAGCTTGTCATCATTTCTACGAACAACGATCCAATCCAAATGCTTGTAATTATGTCATTCAACAATATGAAGCTTTGTAACATCAATGATTTTGTGCCTGGAGTAGACATCACGAGCAGATTCCATGTTGATAGAAAATCCATAGAATTGCTGACGCTTTCGACCCCAGTGAGAGATTCCCCATAGTGCATATTTGTTGTAGATAACCGGCACAGGACTCCACATGGTGTTTAACAAGGTCTTCAATCCATTTGACATGCCCATATTCTGTAGCCTTGGTTCGTTACTAAAGTTGCATAAGTTCGGCTTGAGGTACCACTCCTTAGATACTTGTTGGGATTCTTGATTTGATGAGACAAAAGTGAATAAAAGAATAAAACAAAAGGACTTAAATGCAAAACTAGAATTCTTCAAAAGATTGAAGATTTTGAAGATTCTAGAAGATCTCCTTATTCAAATAAAAGATTTAGAAGATACAGCTTAAAGTTTAAAAGATTTATTTGTTTTTCTAATTCTTATCTTTTGTAAACCTAGACTCCTTATGTTATAAAAGGAGGACCAGACGTGTAGGTTTAGATGTGAGTAAAGATGTAAACACCAGAATAAGTATGTGTGTATCTAGGCGTATGGTCTATGTTAGACGCCTAGAGTTTGTTGTGTAGCCTCAAGATTAATGTGTCATTGATCCTGTTACTAGTTAGAGTAATCGTTCTAGAATTAATCATCTATAATTAGGGTGAATAGTGAATAATATGAATGAAAAACCTTGTTGAAATAACTTTGTTCATTATGCTATTTTCGCTATGCATTATTCTATGTTCAATGTTATTAATCCTAGATAAAGATCTAAACAATCTAAGCTTACAACGATTCTTTAGACTTCACAATTGGTATCAGAGCCACGGGGCTCATGATATCTAGGATCACAAGGTAGTGTTGATGTCGAATCTATGAAAGAAGAGTGGTTATGTTTTATGTTTTTGGTGTTTGGTTCAATTTGTTGCAATCAGGGTATTCGCAAACCCTAATTTAATAAAAACAGGAATGGTGATCATTAATGTTTCTACTAGCTTTGGTGAGTTGATCGTTTGATTGATGATGAATCCTAGTAGGGATGCATAACATACGACATCAAGATGATTACTTTTTAAAGAGTTGTTGTTGATTAGTTCTTGGACTGAGTAACGAAGCGGCAAGGTTTTCTACAAACCCTAACTAGTCGACAAGGGTATTATGGTGTTCATACTTGGATGATTAAAACTGGTCGTCAAACAACAACGGGTTGTTCATGTCATGACGAGCAAGAGAGGTGATCTTCCTATGAAGATCGTGAATGAGCAATCATATGAAGGAGCAAGTTACATGACCTTATTCGTGTGATGGCAACAATAAACCCTAATTCACAGGTTGCTTATCTTAGTCAAGTAATAAAGAAGAAGCAGCATAAGGCTCAAGGCTCAAAAGGTGTATGTTTTTTTTGACGCCAAGGGATAACAGAAGGGTGTTTGATAGAACTTTTTTATTCAGATCGATCTCAAGGATTGATGTAAAGCAGTTTATGCTAAAGGTTCATTTATACTTTATGTTGCTGCTTACACATTAATTCTGCCAAAGATTATACTTTGTGCTACTATGGTTTTTCAACTACCTATGAATGTTACTAACGAGTGGGTTAATACTGCTATCACGATATCCTTACTACTGTCAATGATGAATTAGTACTGCTGGTATGTTTAGTTATATATGTATATAAGAACAGTAGTATGTGGTTTATGCTATTTGTTTGGGATGTCAAACGAATGTTATATCTTTGTTCTGCCACGTTAATGATACAAGTTAGGGTTATGGAAACCTAACTACATGTGTTTGATGGTATATGGGCTTTTTAAGTTATTCGTGGTTGGTGATTGAAAGTTCATAGGTAGCTGGTGATTTATTTGGCAAGAAATCATTAGTACTGCCATATGGAAGTATTGTTACTACTGGTGGATTTACTTGCAAGTTTTAAGGACGTCACGTATATATGGTTCGAATCCACTTAGTACTGCTAAAGAAATTTTAGTACTGTTCTATATATTGTTTGTACTGCTTGTGTTAAGTGACAGTTTAGTAACAGATAATGTGTTGCTAACGGCTTTGGGAGGAAGGAGAATGCAAATTAGTGACGGATTCATGACTGTTTTGTGACAGATAAAGCGTCGCTAAGTTAGTACTGCTTGTTACATTTTAGTACTGCTGCCTTTCCATATTAATACTGTTAGCGTTAGCCGATATTGGTCAGAGAAGGAATTTGGATCTCGGATTGAACAAGATGCTTCTTTTAAGGGGAAGCTAACAGATTGTTTTTAGTTTTTGGTTTTAAATGTTCTTAAACGTTTAAAAGCTCGTATTTCATTGATTTAATTGGTTACGAAAAAGATTGTTTATCACCTATTTAAAGTTGTAGTGGAATTATTTGGGTTTGTGTTTTATCATACCTTTTAGCAGGATGTAACTTGTTTGTGTTTTCAATGTTGTGACGAAGACTTGACGAATCTAGCAAAGGTGTATGATTTACAAACTTATGGTGCTCAATGCTCACATTTGCTATCACTTTAAGGAGTTACGTTGTTGTGCTCAGTGTCTCATATAAGATGAGGATTTTGTCAAGGGGTTGCGATCTACTTATACTTTGGTCTTGGTATGAGTTTGACGTCACGTGGATAGTACAAGATATAAGACACAAGTTTGGGTTTTTCTACTTCAGCATCAAATTGGTAATACTTAATTTTTTTCATCAGTGATCAATACATGGAGCTTACAGAATTAAAGATTCAAGAAATGGTTAACATATGGGTTTCAAGGGAAGCTTATTAGCCATTTACATGCATCATTGAGGTGAAGGTTTTTACTATTACTAGTCATTATTACTATTGCTAGTGTGAGTTTCTACTACTCAAGTTCATTTTTCTTATTATGCTTAATGGTGGGTAATTTGAGGAGTTAGAAGGCTTGGATTAGAAGTGTGATATTGGTTTGTAGTGGTCAAGATCAAAGTTGCTTATATTCATATGTCCCCTATTGGAGTATGACAAAAAGGGGAAGAAGAAATATTAACATGTTGCAACTTATAGATCCTTGGTGTGGCATGTTACAAGTTAAGAAGATTTTGTTTCATTCAGGGAGATAATTACATCTCAACTTCAAGGGAAGCTTTGGCTTTATGATGAAGTTTGTATACGACTTTGTTTGTTTTGTCATTGTCAAATAGGGGAAGATTATTGTGAAGTCTAAAGAATCATTGTAAGCTCAGATTGTTTAGATCTTTATCTAGGATTAATAACATTGAACATAGAATAATGCATAGCAAAGATAACATAATGAACAAAGTTATTTCAACAAGGTCTTCATTCATATTATTCACTATTCGCCCCAATTCTAGATGATCAATTCTAGAACTATTACTCTAAATAGTAACAGGATCAATGACACATTGATCTTGGGGCTACACAACAAACTTTAGGCATCTAACATAGACCATACGCCTAGATACGGTTTAAGAAAAATGTGTGATGGGTACATTGGATCAATGTTGAAGTTAGTTGGTTGTATGTAGCCTCAAGGATCTTGATCCCTGTTTTACATGGTAGTAAACCATTCTATATCTGTCATATAGTATTGGGGCTTAGGTGGAAGTTTTATGGTAAATAAAACCTTGTTCAATAACAATTATCTTCATTATATTCCGCTGCATAATTGTTATCATTGTTATTGTTTATCCTAGATATAAGATCTAAACAATTTGAGCTTAAACGATTCTTTAGTTTTCACAATATCATATCCACTACTTTGACCTTGGAAATTTAGTGATAAAATCCATGGTGATTCTACCTCATTTTCACTCAAGTATCTCAGGTTGTTGCAATAAACCCGAAGGTCTTTGATGCTCAGCTTTCACTTTTACACAAGTCAAACACTTACTAACGTAGATAGCAATATCTCTCTTCATTCCCGGCCACCAATACATATTCACCAAATATTATTGTACTCCTTATCCGCTCCGGATGTACCAGTATTAGATGCATGAGAGCCTCATCCATTACACTTTCCTACAATGAACCTAAAATAAGTCCGATTGATAAGTGTAAATACAAGATCCGTTTTGTACCTAAAATAACCCATTAACCCAAACGACCAAATATAGCAAAAATATGATTGTATTTGGTTTTGTGTGTGCGGTATGGATAAGTCACAAATCACATGAAAACCAGTCTCAAAAATGGGCAAAGCACGGGACACGAGAATCAGAAGAAGTCAAAAAGATCCAATTCAGCCAAAGATTCAAAGCCGAAGCCAGGAAAAGTCAAGCCTCAGTCAAAAATCCAGTCAAAGATGGTCAATAAAGTCAACAAAACCCCAAATCCCTTAGCATGTCCTTTTTATAACAACCACAAAAGGCCAGTTGTAATTCCTGAAGTTATTTATAACTTAATAAGAGAGAAAAGAAAGAATAGGGACAAGAAGTGTCAACAATCTCAAAGTAAAAACCAATTTTTCCCAAGAGTTGTTAAAGAATGGTGCGCGAATGAAACAATTCTGTTTATTCGTCTTCCCCAATTCACCCTCTATTTACATCAAGGGCTAATAGAAATGGAAGGTTACAAAGACCAATTCGGGTGAACAAGGACTGACATGGCAGAGAATTTACATCACCAATCCTTCATCTTGGCAATCCCCATCAAAGATAAGCTCATGTGGATTTTGAGGAAGCAAGTAAAGTATAGATTTTACACCTAACTACTCACAAAAGAACATGAAGCTGTCATAATCAAGAATGAGCTTGGCAATCTCAGGTTGTTCCACAAATAAATCCACGATAAACAATAGAGCTCAAATTGATTTGAGGATCATGATTGGTTGAGATTGAAGTTTAGAAAGCAAGCAAGAGGCTAGAAGGATCCAAGGGATCAATGCTAACAATTTCGAGCTCAAACAACCTTTAATCAATCTTGTGCAAAGTAATAAGTTTACGGGTAGACAAGACCCTCACAATCACCTTCGATTTTTTAACAAGGTCACTTCAACGTTTAGACATCCCGAAGTTCCGAACACTTCGATAAAGCTTTTGCTTTTTCCTTTTTCTCTAGACGGTGAAGCCCGAGATTGGTTAGACAAGGAACCTCCTAGATCAATTCTCACATGGGACGACCTTGTTTCAAAATTCATAAACCAATACTTCCCACCTTCAAAAACCACTTACTATCGGAATGAGATCATTACTTTTTATCAAAAACCAAACGAAGCCTTTAACGAAGCATGGGAACGTTTTAAAGGACTCCTTCGTCAATGTCCTCACCATGGCTTCTCGGAACTCCACCAACTCGATACTTTTTACAATTCTTTGAATTCAAACGATCAAGATGCCTTAGATTCCGCCGCAGGTGGCAATTTCTTAGACAAAATGCCTCAAGAAGGTTTAGCGATTATTGAAAGCAAGTCAAAAGTTCGTTACTCAAGAAGTCGTGCTAATGATTCAAGAGTGAGTACGGATGCTCCTCTTTCTAATTCTTCACCTTCTAATAATTCTTTCGATATGCAACAAATAGCCGCTTCTCTTGAGGATAAGATGACTATTAAGATGAACAAGATGTTGAATGAAATGAAAGCTTTAGTCGTTACTACTCCTGCACCCGTCAAAGCAGTTGAGGAAGTATGTGTCACTTGTGGATCGAATCACCATTTTAACCTTTGTCCGTTAACTCGAGGAGGAAACGATTTTCCCGTTTTTCAAGACAATATCCAACAATTTCAACAAACCGCAGCCGTTGGAAATTTTCTCCAAAGAAACCAACCTTCCAATTTGGCAAGTCAAATGAGACCACCGGGTTTCAATCAACCAAATGTCCAAAACAACCAAAACCGTTACCAAGGAAACAATTTCAATTCAAATCAAAACCGTGGAACCAAAGTTATCATAGCAACCAACCTTCAAGTTCAAATTCTTTACCAAGCAATACCATTCCAAACCCAAGAAACGAAGCCAAAGCAATTACAACTCGTAGTGGTGTTTCTTACGATGGACCTCC
>BQNB010098593.1:0-25118 GCA_026074375.1 Tanacetum coccineum
GTTGCCTACTTAGTGTGGTTGCCAAGAAGTCCTATTATCGTTCTAACTTTTAAGGTGAGTTTCTCACATCCCCTTTTTCATACATGTTTTAAATGTTTTGGGGTGGAAAGCATGATGTGTCGTTTTTATACCCTTACTTTAAAGTAATTGATCTTTTGAGCACATTTGAACTTGAACTTGTTTTGAACGTATGGAACTTGATTTGAACTTGTTTTGAACGTATGGAACTTGATTTGAACTTGTTGAACTTTGGAAACATGTTGAACTTGAAGTTGGCATGTATGTTGTTGTATGCTTGGAACCCGCCACTACTTTTAACTCATTATCCCCCTCATCGGGATTGAGACGTTAGTACTTATAAAAATAAAAAAATACAAAAAGATTTTCTTTTTCTTTTTTTATTATATATATAAGACAAGAAAAATCAAAAATATAAAAAATTGTCCTTATATATAAATAAAATGAATCATTTATATAATACTCTCAACTTTGAGTATTATCATTAATAAGTTCCCAAACCAAAGATCAAAAACTTGCCTTTGTGTCACTCACGAGGTACGGCTCACATTTGAAAGTTAAACAAACTATAAGAGGGGTATAAGGCGGGTTGTTCCGAGGAACTACGACCCTAAAGGAGAAGGTTTTTAATAGCTTCGCGCTTTCCCACTCCTTTGTGCGTTTTTCTTTTAAAGAGCTACCGTGAAGCAAGTTGATTATCGGTTTAAGTTATTCAATCTCGTTTTGTCCGTTAATAAAATATGTTGTTTAAAAAACTTGAAAAACCAAAAATAATCTTCTTTTTCTTCTTATCCATTTAATTCTTTTCTTAACCCTCTATATTGTTTAATTCTTATGGCATCATTCGACTATCGTTTAAATCCCCTTTACACGATTAAAGAATGCTCGTCTTGTGGAGCTTTGTATTTGCACACTAAAGACTGGATTGTTCAATAGGAGTCTTGAAGACAAGATTCTTGTTCCCATACCCGACTTGTCTCAACGACCCCTTAAAATTGAAAAATTTTGTCTCAATTGTGGAGACCCGGTTCATGGTCTATATTGTCGACAATGTGCTCTAATACGAAAGACATTAGAGGAAGTCTTTCAAGACTTCCAAGACACTTCCAAGTCATCCAATGACAATACTAACTTTGTTAATCAAGAGCCATTCGTTGTCAAACAAGGCCCCGTAAAAATATCTTCACCGAAAGTCCACCACAAATGAACCACAATTGTTGTTACGAGTGTGGTGATTCGTTAGACGATATCTTTTGTCAACTGAATGGTAACTATGTAGTCTGTGGGAAAGGTGCTCATTATGGTTATAATTGTCCACCGCAAATTCCGATTATCTCTAATCCGGAACCATGCTACAATCAAAACCTTAATGAGATCCCACAAAACCTACAAAACTTGCAAAGTTTGCAACAACAATGTCTGTTTCGTACATGCCAACAATGTGGTTGCAATGAATACGATGGAGTTTGTTTTTATTGTAAAGTTGGAAATGGAACACAAATCAATGTTTCAATTCCGTACTCGTCTAACGATTCTCCAAGTGTTGCAAACCATCCTCCACAACCACAATACGTACCATACTCTCGTGAGTTATGTGGGAACGATTCTCATTACGGTTACGATTGTCCACCTCAAGTCCCGTTTGTCTACAATCAGGACCCATGTTTCAATCAAAACTTTGATTATTTTCCACAAACTTCACCGAGTTTTCCACAACAATACCTTTGTTGTGAAAATTGCGGGGGTCCTCATGAAACCTTCCAATGTCAACCAATGAATGAAGACTATTATCATGAGCAAAATTCTTGCTATGATTCAAATTCTTTTGGTTTTGACCAATTTCAACCCCCGCAATATACCGTCAATCATCCAATCTTCAATTCCCAAAATGAGCTTCTCAATTCTCAAAATAAGCTTATGGAACAAATGGCAACCTTACGTGATTTGGTTGATCAAGTTATACAAAAGAAGGAAGAAGAAAAGCGAATCGCGGAAGAACAAGCGGCTAAAGATCGATCTTGGAAGATTCCCATTTGCTACGATGATGACGAAGACAATACCATTGCAATCACACCCGTTTTACCAATCGAGGAACCCGAATAATCTCTAAGTATGGGGGACGAGCATCTTGACCACTATTACGGAAACGAAATTGGACGAATTCATAATGTCTAGTGTTCGAGGGACCGGGTCCAAATCCAAGTGAGTCCAAAGGTTATCCGACAAAATGTGTGATGTTGCCTATTTGTAAACAATACACCTCTCTCTAATGCTCTCAATGAAACAATCTGAGATTTGTTGTCCAATACCAACGTTGATAATTCTTCGAGTGATGACGATTTACCTACGGAAGAGGGAATGAGTATGTCGAAGCATCACCTCCCGATGTTGAGATCGTAAGCTTAGAGGTGGTGGAGATTGTTAATCCGGAAGTTAGAAGGATTGATGAGGACATTCTTTTAACAATCAAAGACGATATCCTTCGTGAAAAATTGTTGAATGTCAATGTTCTTATTGCTAAGATCGATTCATTAAGAGATAATCCTACTCCATCTTCCGAAGTTGTGATCAAGTCTACCTCCACATTTCCTAATCTTTTCTTGGAGGAGGCTAACACCTTTGATAATTCTATTCCCGAATCTGAAACTTTCAGCTTTAATCTAGAAAAGATTAGTAGTGGCAGTCCCACTACTCATTCTGAGTTATCTCTTCCTGATTATAAAGCTTTCTACATTGATAACGATCATTTTAAAGAGAGGAGTAGTGGCAGTACCACTACTCATGTTAATTTTTCTCAATATGATTCGTTTATCTTTGATCTTTCAAATGATCAGTTTCCTCCTGCCGGTAGGAGTGACTTTAATCATGAGGAGTTCGCCGATGAACTCACTCACATCATACCTCTCCCGGAACTTGAATGTTTCAAATTTAAAATTGAGTCCGATCCGGGAGATTTGACTTCTATTGACCTCGGGATTCGTAAGAATGTGTCTACAACTAATGTGAATGCACCACTTGAGGATGACCAATCTTCTCTCTTCACTTATGTTGTATGGATTTTTCTTGCTTTTCTCACGTATCCCGTTACTCTCTCTCATCTCTCTTGCACCGGGAATGAAGATACCATTTTTGACCCCGGCATTTCCATTTATCATTCTTCTATGCCGGATGTATCTCATCGGAGTGGAACTTTCATGAAATTCAATGTTTATCCAAACCACTTGAATGAAAGTCCGATGATGATTTTATCTTCCACTTGCTTCCCCATGGACCAATGAATTCGGGGTCGAGTCGAGCTTGTGACTCGGTCAACAAAAACAAGGCGCTTCGTGGGAGGCACCCCATGCTTATCCGTAGTAGTATGTAATAAATAAGTGTTTTTGTTGGTGTAGAAGGTAGTATTTTCCATTACCCATGTTTTGTCCTTGTTTTGTGTGCTTTGTGTTGTTAATTGTCCAGGTATTCCCGGATTGTGAAGGCTCTCGATTCTGTCATTTTAACTCGAGCTTCACTTCTCAGCTATCATTTTGGGAATTCAGTATCCAAATCTAATCGAACTAAGTTTTATTCTTTTGGCAACTTCATAAACGGCCTTTAGTTTTACGTAGAAAGAAACCCCTTTAGTCGAAACACGAGGGACGATGTTAGTTTCTAGTATGGGGGGGGAATCTTCGATTTGATTTTTGCATGCGAGTCGTTGTATCTCTTAATCCCGTTTTACCACCAAATTTTTGCAAAAATAACAAAAAAAAAAAAAAAAAAAATGAAAAAATTTAAAAAATTTCAAAAATAGAATAAGTGTTTTTGTCTTTTTGGGTAGGTCTAAGCAATAAATTTTGACTCGATAGGGCGTGTGAGCTCTAGCTAGTTCTTTTGGCAAAGCTTTCACGAATTCTATTGCTTTGAATTCTTAAGTGAAGAACGAGAAATGATAGAGTTAAATATAAATTTATGTGTCAAGCAAGATTCGTCTAAAAACTTATATGAATAACTTGTGTTCTTTTTTCTCCTAAGTTCTAATCCGCCTAACCATACGTGTTCGATTTAATTCAGCTAAGTCAATCGATGTTTTCAGAAAAAGCTTCAAATTTGTGACTTGATTCCTTAAAAAAGCAAAGGTTTTGAAAAGATTCAACGCCAATAAAGCATACATTTGATTATATGGAGCAAGTAATAGATGTGTCGTGATATCCCACTCCGCTAACCACGAGGTGGGGGTTCAAACTAAGACATCTTTGCTTCTAAGGACTTGGTGTGTCGTGATATCTCACTTGGAGAAAAGGTTCTAGGTGGAGGGTTCAAACTATAGACACTATTCCTTAGCCATATTAGAAAGAAGGTGGTTGATGTGATTCCCATACGCTAGAAACGGGTTGGGATTTCAAACTTATGATACTCCGGACGTTGTTGTGTGTTGATATCCTACTAGGGAGCGAGGCCTAGGTAGGTGTTCAAACTAAGCAACGCATTCCTAGCTTTAAGAACTTGAAAAAAAAATATATATATATATATGGCTGAGATGAAGAGAAAGGAATGGAGGGCTAGGATTGAGTATGCTGCCTTGTACTCTCACAGCAAACACAACCCAAGGCCAAGAGAAGAGTTTGGACCTCTATAAAAGAGAAGAGAACAAGCCGAACACCACATCCCTGTTTTACTTTCTTAGTTTAATGTTAATTAAGTTTGCTTTAAAGTTATTGTATTCAGTTTGTTTAAAACATTTTAAGTTGTATTTCTTGGAAGTTTAAATAAAAAATTAAGAGTTCTCTTATTATTGCATTTGTCGAAATTTGAAATATAATTCAAGTTGTTTAATTCTGTTTAAATTGTTTAAATATGTGTTAAAAGTTATTAAAATGCACTTATAATCAATTATCTCTGCCTTCTTTTACCCAAAAATCAGTTAAAAATCCTTTTTTATATATTAAGGGAGTGTTTGGTTTAGACTTTAAAATGGGTCATATGGGGGTTATCATGGGTTGTAACCACTCAGCCAACTTTGGCTGAGTGTGTGGGGTTTATTAGACCACTTTAATCACAACTTTTAGTTTTAAAATAAGTTTTTAAGTGTCCTTAATAAATTGTCAAAATTTAAATAAGCCAAATCAAGCTTAAGGGCTCCAGCTGCTTATGCAGCTTAAGCACATTGTTTTTGTGCTTATGGGTGTTGTTTCTAGCCATTTTATCCACCCCCTTGTTCTGTCCCTTTAATTTGACCAAGTATGAGTCAAAAAGTTAATATGCATAATTTTTGAAAAACCCCATTTTTAAGCCCCAATATCAGCAGGTTTTAGTCCATTTTATTAGTTCAAACTTTGAAAATAAGCTCATTTGCCTCCATTGTGAATCTGTTTGTGCTTGGTTTTGGGTAAAAAGCTCTTAAGAGCTTATTTTCATAAGCCCAAAAGTACCCTTAAGTCACTGTTGCATTTCCCCTGGTGCTGAGCACCATAATTCAGCCCCACTTTTCTAGCTTATTTAATACTAAGCCCTAGGTTCTTAGTGTTTTTCCTTATAGCTTGTAGGTAGTTCTAGTAGGTTTAGCAGCTTATTTAATTTAGATTGCTTATTAGATTAACTTAATATAAGCTCAAAAGTAGGCCTTTTCTGTTTTCTTTTTAAAACTGCCAGCATAGCTTATCTCATTTCCAGCTTATTTTAGGGCTTATTCTAGAAACCTTAGCTTATTTAGGACTCCCCTCTCCCTATTAACTGTTTCCCATAAGTTTTAGCTTATTTTGTTAGCTTAAATCCCCAAAAGAAAGAAAAATAAGCTTATAAGCTTATTAAGCTTCTGCAGCCTCAAAAGCTTAAGTTTCTAGCTTATTTAGTGAGTAAAAAGCATAAGTGCTTTTACAAAAAAGACTCCCCTTGAGCCCCTTTACAAGTTTGCTTTTATAGCTTTTTGATAATAAGCTGTTTGGACTTGATTTGTAATCGGGGTCCAACTCAGGGACTGTAATCGGGGTCCAACTCAGGGACTGTTTGTGTAATTTTCTATTTTATAGTTATAATTGTTAGTCCCCCTTGTCAGTTTGTTGTTTCCCCGTTAGTCCTTGTGTCCTTTTCACTGTTAGTCCCTATAGTTAACTTTAGTTAGTTTTATTTAATTTAATTAATTAAATTAGGTTTAGATTTAATTAGTTTAATTACTTTTTATTTAAACAGTAACTTTTGGGCATTTTTATATTTTTAGAATTGTTAACTTTTTCTTTATTTAATTTTATTTTTTCAGAATTTTTATAACTTTTATTTTTTGTCTTTTTCTATTTTCTTAGTTTTAATTAGTTTTTAATCTTTAAAAATTCATAAAAAATCCAAAAATTAATAAAAAAATATTTTTCTTTTTTATAAAATTTTCTTTTGTCATTTAGTGTCTAGGAAAAATATAAAATTTAGTATAGGTTTAATTTTTTATAAATTTCAGTCTTAGACCCGTTTTGTCGAGTGCGTTTTACCGTTTCTTTTCGTTTTACATTCAAACGACCTCCGTTTTAGTTCTAGTTTTCTTTATTTTTCAAATTAAGTTAATTAGAATTTAATTTTGATTTTTAATTTAATTTAGCATTTATTTCTAATTTTTATATTTATGTCCCCGATAGACCTGATTCTGTTCCCCGTATTTTAGTAATAAATTTAATTTAGGATTTCCCTATAACTAATTTTTGTCTCCCGTATTTTTAAGATCCCCATTTCCTATATCGTTCCCGTAGATTTAATTAGGTTTTATGTAATTAATTTTAGTTGTAATTATATCAGTGTTTCCATTCAATCTAAATATTCTCCATCATTTCAATTCTCATCAAACGCAGATTACTTTTCAATTGCAAGCCTCAGTTGGGACATACGACCCGGGAATATCTCTTCCCGAATCTATTTATAATGATTCTATCTTGTGTATTTTTATCCTTTGTGGAATTTGACCTTTGTGCCTTGGATCAAGGGCATTCGGATCAGGATCGTATTAGGGTTGCTATATAAGTGTATACATTTGACGAACCAGTTGGGCATAGCATTCCACCAGATAAAGACATCTCAGTTAAAGTACCAGTAGCAAATGTTACAATTTATTTTTCACTCAGCATATCTCTTTTGCGAGAATACTGATTTGGTAATTTTCGTTCAAAAAACCCAGCGAATACGGCCTACTGCTTCCTTCTGTAACCCTTAAAGCAGAAATGGTTGTCAGCTGATAAATTCCTTTGTAGTTTCCCCGTTTTTTACAGAGGAGTTTTCAGTAAGATTAACTAGCACTGACTTGCATGGCAGCAGTCTGTGCTTCCCAGGCTGTAGTAAAATCAGCCAGTACAGCTTTGCCGGATGGCATCAAAGTTATGGCTGGTGTTTCCGGGATTTGACTTCCTTTTGGGAGGCATCCTATCAACATAAGATAACACGTAATAAGAATGACATCATAAGTTTTAAAAAGTAAGAGAATGTGATGCTAAAGCACTTAGAGGTTATGGTATGATTCATGAAGACGGAGATAATGATACTAAGATGGAGATGATGATTGGAGAGAAGAGATACGTTGGAAAACAATAAGGTACGAAATAGGAAATCCATTATACATAACTGCCTTCTTACTATACATAGTCAAGGATATGAACAAGCATTTTATATTTATATACCACACATCCCGTGGCTTAGATAAAGTTATATACAGTTTAAGAGTTGATGATTTTGAGCTGGTAGATTACATTCCTAGAAGATCTTCCCTGATTTTGTTTGGGACGAGATTAGTATTCTCTCAATGATCGTTCAAGATCGGAAATTCTGTAATAAGCAAAGGCAATCTTATCCTTTTGCCCTAACAGCTTCTTTTAAAGTTTAATGATCTGAGTATGGATTTCCTTGAGTTCGGTCTTTAGTTCGTCACTATTCCTTCATATGATCATTCTATCAATACGTCCTTCCTCCATTTTCTCGATGTGGTGAAGATAGAGTTCATCTAAGTAATTCAAAATATCTTCGATTTGTCCCTCATGATGTTTCAGATACATCTTATCTGAACATTTTCCTATTTCAAATATCTGAGGTGGGGTAGGAGTATAAACTGAGGAAGATGGTGATACCAAATCACAGGTTTGATTCCAGGATGAATTAGATAACGTAGTTGAGGAAGAGGATGAGGAACATATTCGCTTCTTAGGTGGTAATAGTTCTTCAGGAACAAAGAAATATCGAGGATCAAATAGTAGTGATGGTGGTAATATCGGAGATGGAGTCAAAATAGCTGGTGAAGTAAAAGATCTGGTGATGAAATAGGTGTTTCCTTAGCATAAAATGCTTGTACGTCCTTCAAACAAGGATTATTGTAGAAAGATGAGAATACTGGTGGGATCATATTATCTGTAGAGTTTTTCAAAGAGTTAAAAGAACTGCTTCCTGATGAAGCTGGGAAATAATCTGGTGAAACCGAAGTATAGTTGAGAATATTCATAGAGGAAAAAGCATCCTCAATTATCAAAAGTAGAGTGGTTGGGAGAAGACATCGTTCTGATACAACCCCAGTTTTGTAAATAACATAAGTTATTCTATGTAATAGTATAATAGATATTTCGTTTTACTTACTTGTTCTGGAATGTAGTGCACGGAGATAACTTTGAATGCTGAAAAATGAAATGTGGTTTATAGTTAAGGTTTTGACCTTGTTCTCTATAACCATGGCGCTGATACCAATCTGTAACACCCCCATTTTTACAATATAGCAGCGGAAGATAATCTGGGGTATTACTTCATGGATACAACAATCATAATCATAAAAACTAACTTTAACAAAGAGGACGCTTGTTGGAAAAATTTAGTTATCAATTCTGATAATCAGAGTATTTACAAAATGTAGTCCCAAATCTAAAACATCATGTTTGAAGATAACAGTTCAGCACCTTGATCCATGCAATTCCGTATCGCACTTGCTCAATTACCTGAGATAAACATGCTAAAAAGTCAACACAAAGGTTGAGTGAAATTCATAGGTTTGAAATGTAATAGTTGAATACAAGTAATAGAGAGTAAATACTAGAGATTTGCAAGGGATAATTATCATGAAGAACATTTATTATCCAAGGAGAACAGTAATTATTAACCCTAAACTCATGAATCACATAAGAGATATTAAAGAGATATTGGGAGATATTACCCAAAGATATATTAAAGAGATATTGGGAGATATTACCCAAAAGAAAAATGGGATCAGATATTACCCCAGAGAGAATATATAAGAAGATAATTGGGAGATATTACCAAATAAATATTTGGGAGATAGCTACCCAAAGAGATATTAAAGGGGTATATTGGGAGATACTACCCAAAATAGTTATATTCGTATGTACCTATGCAGATAATATATCAGATAGCATATAGTATTAGTCATAACACTTGCATTCATGATTTTTATAGTAGGTTCCCGGGTTTACTAATATATGTAGATTATGAATTCATTAAGTCTTTGGAAAAGTAATCACATTGTTATAAGATAAACGAGTATATAAAAGAGTTTGTAATAAGCATGTATCCCCCTCGCGGGTTTTGAAAACATTAAAGAGATTGAAAAGCGAGGCTAAGAACTCACCTGATATGTAGAGTATAAATATTTCCAAAATGAAATAGCACACCTTATCACAATCTTAACCGGGGAATGTTGATATAGTAAAATAATAGTAAACAGCCACGTCACACAACCTGAGTAGAATATGTCAAGTCTTAGGAAGATTGTACTTTAGAACTTTGGTGTTTATGAGTAGATTGATTTGAAAGAGTTTAGAATTATTGTATCCCGTTCGGGGCTCAGAATTTAGAAGTCATTTCAATAAACGTTTGATAGCTAGGGCACTTAAATCGTAAACCCAACAACTCGCCAATCAGAACGTAATTACCGGAAGAATGAAACCCATAATATGAAGCTCCTAGTATTGTGATATGATATAATTGGTTTTAAGCGTTTGATTAATATCTGGAAATGTTAAGACATAGAGAAGCTAATCTAAAGTTATGTCTGGTATTGTTTTGATTGTTTTATACTTTTTCAAAATGTTACATTTTAGACCCTAGGGTTTGGAAAATTGCAAGTAGACCCCTAGGGTTTGCATTTTTACGACTTTGGTCCTTCAACTTTGTAAGATATACCAAGTAAACCTTGGACTTTGAAAAGTGACATAATAGACCCCTATAGTTATAACTTTGATAAAATGACATATTCAGCCCCTTTAGTTATAAGTTTCCAAAAGTTACGATATATACCCCTTGCATGGATTATAATTACAAAACATGTCCAAATTGCCATGCAAAGGCCCCGTATTTTAACATTTCATTAGACATTTATAAGTTATAATAAACTAAAATATGAAGTTTTAACATAACACAAGTTTAATTTAACGATTCGTTAAGCTAGGAAGTAAAACGGGTCATATTAGGGTTTCAAAACGTAAACGCGCGGGTTTTAAGTTCAAATTCCTTTATTAATCAATAAAGTGGTTATTTTAACATTATTTAAGAATGCTAGGATAGGTTATAACAATATTTAACCATTATAACATTTAGTTTTAAGAAAAACGCGAAATTAGGGTTTCGGGTGTACGGTTTTGGATCAAAATGGAAAATGAGCATGAATTGGGTTATGAAACTTTAACAAGAGTATATTTAGGATCATATGAACATTATAAGGGTGTAGTAGCAGAAGTAGAACATTCAAAACCTGGGTTTGAGCTTCAATGATCAAAAATGGTGGAAATGGGTCATTTCGGGTAGTATTTCCACTCGTACGCCTTGTATCTTTACTCCGGGGCTTCAATTCTTCAAGGCTTCGCTTCTTGAACTTCTTTAATGATCCTAGGATCATAAGGGAGCAAATGATTGCTGCCTTAAGGGTTATAGTAAGAAGATGGGGGGTGCGAGTTTGAATGAAGACTAGAGAGCTCTATTTATACTCAAATGAAGCATAGATGACTAAGGAAGCTTTGGTTCTGTTCTTGGACGTGTGGAGCAGCTAGGGGATGACTAGGAGAGGCTATATGGTGATTTTTTAAGGCTAGAAACTAGATTGAAGGTGTGGATGGCCTAGATGGAAGCCACGGCTACAACAAGAAGAAACAAGAAGATTCATGAGACCATGTGCTCTTAAATTTGACCAAGGATTGGTCTAAGTAGGTGCATAAGCTGCTTGAAGGTTTCTAGAAGAGTTCTTGGGTGGTCATTTGTACATGGTAGCAATTTAGAGGGGTTAAAATGGTCATAGAAGCAAACCGGGTCTATTTTGGGTTTGACGGGTTCTTCAAAGGTTTTAACAAGGTACATTGTGTTATAAATGATTAAGGAATGATGAAATAGGTTGTTAAGGTCTGGGATTAAAGTAATTAGCAAAGATTAGCAATTCGTTTGGGTTAAAACGGATTAGAATTGAAGAAATGGGAGTACGGGTTCAACTAGGGCTCGTTTAGGGTTTTCTTGACTTTCTTGGCTTATATTTTGCATACTCTTGATTAGGAATGATGGAATACAAATCCTAGGGCTTATATAAAGTATTATAAATGAAGTTTGGTCGTTGGTAATGGTCAAAAACAATGAGTAAAAAAGTGCAAATTGAGACCATGTTAGGTATTTTTGAGGGTTCCTCGGAATTCAATTTTTGAATAAATTTTAGAGATGATGAAATAGGATTGACATAGTTGTAAAATAAGTTATTACAACTTATTTGAGTGTTGGTTGAGGTTTAAAATGGATAAAAACAAAGAAACGGGTCATAGAGTAATATTTAACTCGGGTTAGAGTTTCTGACTTGGATTTCTTGTAATTTCATAAAAAAGAGATGATTAATGGATTGATAAAGAAGTGTTGAACATGCTTAAACTTGAAACTTGATTGGTTGTACAGAATTTATAAAAGGAGTAAAAGGCTATTTTGGATATACGTCTTAATGACTTGCACATTGAGCTTTGAAAGCTTATACTTGACTTGGAGGGAGTTTATATTTCAAATGAGATGTTATATTATTTGTACATATGCTTTAGTAGCTTGTACATTCACTTTAGATATTAACCCTTTATGAATTTAGGGTTTAGAGGCATACGATAACGGTTTAAAGCCCGTTTTGATATAACATTGCGAATGGTACATTATAGGAATAATGTACTTTATAAAAAGGATATGATGATATTGACTTGACATGTTTATGATGGTTTGCTTTGAAACATATATGAAGATAGGATACATATAGGTTGGCGTAGAGCTCGTCTACTTTAGTTATGTAAGTTACATGACATACTGAGATATTAACAATGCAAGTAATGTAATAAAGCGAAAAATTTCCCCGTATAATTGTGATCATAGTAAAATAGGTTGATGAAAATTCTTGGGCTGTTATAGTCTCCACCCCTTACAGAAATCTCGTCCCGAGATTTAGTTGAAAGTTGTAGTGAATAGGAAAAAAATATTTTTTTTTTTAGTTTTTTGTGTACAAAGTTTAAACTGGGCATGGAATTTGATTTTGTATGTTAGGGCTAATCAAAGCTCACAAGTCCCAACGTGTGTGGATCATTTATAATTATGTTTTGCGCACCATATATCTAATTAACCTCCTTTCACACGTTTACTTATTTCAAAGACCACACCTTTTGATGACAGCCAATAGAATTTCTCCAGATCCTGATAGAACCTGGGTGGATGGAATACTTCAATTTATGAGACCTGTAGGTTATGGGCCTACCACGCTTTCGTTGAGCTACTCCGATAGTAAAGAATCGTTATTCATTAACCTTTAAAAGTCAACATCGAATAAGAATGCTATCACAAGTCTTTGTAAAAAAATTCATACCTAGTGGTATTGAAATCATTTGACATTGTATAGATTCTTGTGTGATTCTGTTTATTATTTGCAGCATATATACAAGACAATTTTAGAATACAAGATCATGAAATGAGTGATGTCAAGGAAATGATTATGAAATTTGTAAAGTAGTTTGCTAATCACGTGATATACAGATTTTGAAATGAACAAATATTAAAGGTAATAATGATAATGATTAAGGAATTGTTTGTACAAACGGATTGAAAGAAACTTGTTTGTACGTATGTTATATACTTAATCCTACTTATTTATAATTTGTTACTTACAAAAAAAGCGTCTAACCCTTGTACCTGAGAATATTATAAATTCCATAGTTTTTTTTTTTTTCGGAGATTTATAATGATTCCTTATCAAATGAAGAAAGTTACCTGACTCATTTCAATAAGATGATCATAAATCGCGTCTTTACCTAAGCATGAAAAACACGAATATTGTAATGTGTTGAAAATGCTATGATCATGAATTATTAGATAATATTCAGATGTTGATTGTACTGACGCCCATATAATCGAGGATGATAATTTATGTTTCAAAGGTACGAGGAGAGTAGAGTTTGAACATAATATGGTTAATCTGTAATTGACATACTGGTCGAAGTTTTTGATATCATCAATAACAGAAGTAACAGAATCATCACTTTATTATTTCATGGATAGCTTTACATATGAAACTCAAAAAGAGTTTGATACTTAATGCTAAGTATCTGTGAGTAGGATCTAAAATAATAAACTGACAAGGAGTGTGAGCTTGTGATTGGGTTTCAGATTGGAGTGAGATTTCTGATGAAACTTGAATATCCCCAAGAGTTGTTTCTAGGGTAGAAATCCTAAAGTGAACAAAAGCAAGCTCATTTCTAAGTATGCTTTCCTGTGGCCTGGTGATTTTACCTTTGAGCACTGATTCGTGTAATATCCTTTCTTTCCAGCAGCATTACCGTGTAACATGAACTGTTTGAAGATCGTTTCTAGTGGTTGGTCTTTGGTTCCTGCAGTTCTTGGTTAGATGACCTACTCTGCTGCAAGTCTGACACTTGACAGTGCAGGGTCCTATGTGATGTAGGGTGCATCTTTCACACAAGGGACGATTCCCAGTATACCCGTTGGTGGTACTATAAATCTTAAAGGCTTCTTGCCTCCTGTTATGCTTTTGGTGGTAATGGTTGTTACGGTTGTTATAGTTATTCTGATAGTTGTTGTTTTGTTGAGAGTTTCCCTTTTCCTCAAGCATTCGGTTGCGATTCATTGTTTCTTGTACTGAAACACGCTTATTACCTGATCCATTAATCTTCTGGGCTGATGTTGATGGCTTCCTTACCAAAGTTTGAGGCTCGATGCAGAAACATTTTCCTTCAGGCAGTAACATTCCTTCAAGCATGTAACAACAACAAGGAATTGTACTTCTGATGATTAGGGGTTTTCAGTATTGAGAAGATTCTGATGAAACTTGAATATCCCCAAGAGTTGTTTCTAGGGTAGAAATCCTAAAGTGAACAAAAGCAAGCTCATCTCTAAGTATGCTTTCCTGTGGCCCGGTGATTTGCCTTTGAGCACTGATTCGTGTAATGTCCTTTCTTTCCACAGGCATTACAAGTTACGGATACTGTTTGAAGATCGTTTCTAGTGGTTGGTCTTTGGTTCCTGCAGTTCTTGGTTAGATGACCTACTCTGCTGCAAGTCCGACACTTGACAGTGCAGGGTCCTATGTGATGTAGGGTGCATCTTTCACACAAGGGATGATTCCCAGTATACCCGTTGGTGGCAGTATAAATCTTGAAGGCTTCTTGCTTCCTGTTCTGCTTTTGGTGGTAATGGTTGTTACGGTTGTTATAGTTATTCTGATAGTTGTTGTTGTTGATGATGTTTCCTTTATCCTCAAGCTTTCGTTTGCGATCATTGGTTTCTTGCACAGAATCACGCTTTATTATCTGATCCATTAATCTTTGGCTATTAGTCGATGCTTCCTCCAAAGTTGAGGCTTCGAGGCAAGTAACATTTCCTTCAATACTTCTAGGTAATCCCACAATAAGTCACTTTCTATAAGTTTCTCGTGTTGGTAACCATGTTGGGCATAAGACGGCTAATTCCTAAAATCTTCTGATGTAAGTCTTAAGATCATTTCCTTTCACAACTAAGTTGTAAAATTCGTCTTCCATTTTCTTGACTTCAGTTCGAGGGCAATACTTATTGGTTAAGAGACTTTTCAAATCGGTCCAATGATTTTATTTTGGCTGGAACTATACCAATAGGTTGAGCGAAGAAATTCACCAAGAGAGGGCATCATCGGTTAAGGTACCGGTAGCAAATGTCACTTTGTTTTCCTCGACACAGTTGCTACGAGAAATACGATTCAGTCCGCTCAAACCAACGAACGAGGTCAACTGCTCCTTCCATACCATTGAAGTAGAAAGGTTGGACAGCGAACGAACTGTTTAATAGTTTCCTCATTATTGCTACAGGAGTCCCAGTAGGTCCGTGTTCCTATTAGGAATTACTAAGGCACTTGCCATTGATGGCAGCATGTGATTTTAAAGCTGAGGGAAATGCATCTTATTAGTTGCTGGGATGGAGCAGCTAACTTATGGCAGGTGTTTTCGGAGTGTAGACGTCCCTTTTGGGAGGCATTCTATCAACACAAGATAACACGTAATAAGAATGATATCCTAAGTTTTTGAAAAGTAATAAAAGAGAATGTGATGCTTAAAATGCTTAAAGGTAAATGCTTATTTTTGAATTTTTAAGCACTTAGAGGTTATGATAAAGACGGAGATAATGATGCAAATGGTGGAACAATGCAGATGATGAAAGAGAGATAGGATTGGAAACAATAAGTAAGAAACGAGATTAACAATATAGGTCATATATACGGGATTGCCTTTATAAATAACTTGCCTTTTTACTGTACATAGTCAAGATTTGACAAGCGTTTTTATTTATACCACACATCTCGTAGCTAGGATAAAGCTATAACTAGTCTAAGAGTTTGTTGATTTCAAACCGGTAGATGACATCCTAAAGATCTTCCTGATCTGTTTGGTGTCGAGCTTAGATTTTCTCAATATTCTTCAAGAATCGTAAAATCTGGTAGTGAGCAAAAGCAATCTTATCTTTTTGCCCTAATTTCTTCCATTGAAGTTTGATAATCTGAGAACGGACTCTCTTAAGTTCGATATTTTTAGTTCGTTACTATTCCTTTGTGTGATCATTCTATTAATACGTCCTTTTTCAATTTTCTCAATACGGTGAAAAGAGAGTTCTTCTAAGTAATTCAAAATATCTTCGACTTGTTCCTCATGATGTTTCAAATACATCTAAGTTAAACATTTCCCTATTTCAAATATCTGAGGTGGGGTAGGAGTATAAACTAAGGAAGATGGTGATACCAAATTACTGGTTTGATTCCAAGATGGATTATATAACGTAGTTGAGGAAGAAGATGGGGAAACAGATTTTCGATCTAGGTGGTAAAGTTCTTCAGGACAAAGAAATATCAGAGATCAAAAGTAATGATGGTGGTAATACCGAGGAGATGAAGATCAAAATAGCTGGTGAAGATAATAGGATATGATGGTGATAATAGGTCAATTCCTTATCAGCAAAAATGCTTGTACGATCCTTTAAACAAGGATATTGTAGAAAGATGAGAATCTTGTTGGATCATTATTATCTTTTAGAAGTTTTCCACACAATAGAGTTAAAGAGAACTGCTTCCTCGATGAAGCTGGGAAGTAAACCGTGAGACCGAAGAATGAGTTAAAGATATTCATAGAAGAAAAAGCATACCGCCAATAATCGGAAGTAGCGGGGTTGGGAGAAGACATCGATCTTGATAACAAGCCTAGTAGGGGTAGTACGCAAACTAAGTGTAACGGTAGATGCGTCGTAATGATACGTTATAGGAAGCGAGTGGGAGAGATGTAATCTGATACATACGTATGCGAGGTTAGTGGTAGTGTTTAGAGTGCAAGCGGGGATAGGACTCATACTTAGATACATGCGGCACACACACAACCGAGGGGTCTAAAGCGAGGTTGGTAGTTGTACTTGTCGGAGGGTAGTCTATATAGAGTGTACCGTTTGACTAGTCTATATGCCCATTCTCGGCTTTAACAGGAACGATACCGCCGCGCCAGAAGTTTTATGTAACAATAAATGCCTGCGGAGAGAGCTAAATCGATGTGTGGGAGAGCATTATTACATTGAAACTAGACAATCATAAGTCATAGAAAACGGACCGAAAAGAGACACTTAGAGTCAAATCAGCTGCTGACCGTTAGTGCTTTACCGTGAGCCTAGAACATATGGTATTTAGCAGCAGACTGTGGTGCAGGAGGATCCACGAGTGATGCTAGAACCATAAAGTGGGTGAGGAAGATAAGCAGTTGCCATCCGATCGTGGTTTGCACGAGTGTCCCTTATCCACTGTCCCTATAGTTAGTAAGAGGAGACCTAGCGATTGACCTGTGACTGCAAATAAGAGGCTTTAAGCGTGACCACTGAGCGCGTCTTGGGATAAGAGGTTGATAATGTTGCATAGGTGTGTGGAGTTGGTGTGTAACACCATTTAGTAATCCATCTGCACACACAAGTACAGATCTAGGGTAAGGGCGTACGCAGTATCTCGCGAGCGCCGCGCGACGAGATAATTTATATATAATACATTGCACTGGTAGCATACATGCTACCTACACCCGTTACTTGTAAACATGAATTGTCAACCATACTCTCTTAATCAATAGTAACCATGTGTATTCAAGCTGATTAGTTACATTGTCTTGAGTTCTGAGTCTGAGTAGTACTGGTGCGAGGTCGTGATTTGGTCTTGTTTCCTTGTCTGGTCTAACTCATGGCACACAAACTTACTATGAGTAATATATACCCAAAATGTATGTTGGAGTATATATATATATATAATATATATATATATATATTATTATATATATATATCAATATATAAAATATATATATAATGGCCCTCGTGTAGAGTAATTGCCAAATACCTATGAAATTTCTCAAATATAGTTAGTTGGTTTACCTATCCGGTTAACACAAAACATGATCGTCAATCCCGATAGATCTATCCACAATATTCGCGTTCACCCGTAAGTGATTAATGGTCCATGATAATGAGGGACTTTTGGCATAAAGTAACTTAAAATTTAGTTATAATGGTATATGAACATAGCATATAATCTGTAAAAACACTTGTATTCATAGTTTAAGCATGTATCCCCCTCGCATGTTTTATAAAACGCGCGAGGTAGAGCGAGTAGAGGGGATTAAAGGCGAGGTTATGAACTTCACCTGATAGGTAGATGTAATAAATATTCCAAAATGAAAGCTGACGACCTTATCACAATCTTAACGGGGGAAGGTTGATATAGCAAAATGATAGTAAACAGCCACGTCACGCAACCTGAATAAATATGTCAAGTCTTAGGAAGATTGTACTTTAGAACTTTGGTTTTTAAGAGTTATGAGTTTGATTGAAGAGTTTGGAATTATTGTATCACCGTTCGGGCCATCATAATTCAGAAGTCATTCAGTAAACGTTTGAGGAGCTAGGGCACTTTAAATCGTAAACCCATGAATATATTATTGGTATGGGTAAAAAAAACAATCAGTCAAAACACGTAATACCAAAGATGTAAACCTCTTGAATTGAAGCTCCTAGAATTGTGATATCGATAGTAATCAGTTTTAAGCATTTTAATCAATATCTGGAAATGTTAAGCACGTCAAGCGTTAATTAAAGTTATGTCTTGTAATATTTTAAACATGATTTTATACTTTTTCAAAATGTTACATTTTGACCCTTGAGAATGGAAAAGTAACAAAACTATACCCTTGGATTTGCACTTTTACGAGTTTGGTCCTTCTATTTAAAAGAATACCAAGTAAAGCGCGAGAGAGCGCGCGTAAGAGCGCCGCATGACATATAGACCCCTATAGTTATATCTTCAGATAAAATGACATTTTTCAGTCCTATTAGTTATGAATTTCTTAGAAAGTTCACCACATATACTATCCCTAGCATGAATATCTTTTGTAAAACCAAGCCGAATTGCCATGCATGCTTATTTTAACATCAAAAGTCATATTATAGGATATATCAATATTCAACATAAGCTAAAAAATTAAGGTTTTATTCATGAAAGAAAGTTTAAAAAAATGATTCTTAAGCTAGAAGCAAAACGGGGTCAAATTAGGGTTCAAAACATAAACGCGCGGGTTTTAGCGTCAAATTCCTTCATTAATCAATAAAGATGGTTATATTAAGATAGGTTAAGCATGAATCAGGATAGATAGAACAATATTTAACCATTATAACATTTAGATTTTTTAAGAAAAACATAATTTAGGTTCGGGTGTACGGTATGGATCAAGAATGGAAAATGAGCATGAATTGGTTTGAAAACTTTAACAAGAGTTTATGTATGATAATATGAACATTATAAGGCTGTAGGAGCAGGTATGAAGACGATAGAACCTGGGTTTGAGCTTATAGCTTGGAAACGGGTCAAAATCGGGACTTTTAGCTTTGTACGCCTAGAATAACGACTCCCGGGCTTCTTTTCTTGGTTTCTTTTGCTTCACTTCTGTTCTTGGGACTTCTTAAGATCTCTTAGAATTCATATTAAGCAAAGGATTGCTGCTATGATGGGTTATAGATGAGGAAGTGGGGGATGAGTAGAAATGAGCATAGTTCCCCTATTTATACTTGAATCTTGGTGACCAAGTTTGGATAGATAGGTGTCAGACTTATGATGTAGCTATGTTAGGGATTCTAGGAGATGACCAGGAAGAGCTAGGATAGTAGATAGGATGTGTGTTGGAAGCTTAAAGGGGTGGTTTGTTCCACGACTAAAAAGAGAGATAAAGAGTGAGTGTGTTGCTTTCTTAGCAGTTTTGGTGTAGATATGTAGGAGAGGTGCTTGTAAGATGCTATAGAACATGTGGTGAGACACCATGGTGTTAGTTTGCAAGATAAACTTAAAAATGGGTCAACATGCAAGAATGAAGGTCGCGGTACACTAGCTCGAAATGGTTTTTGAGCTGTATTCGTGTGTACTTGAATCCAAGATGATAGATTACCTGATCTTGAAAATGGTTTTTTATTTAGGATTAATAAAGCAAGGTTTTGATAAGTCTGGTTTTGGTTAAATTGGGTCAAAATGAATAGAAACTCAAGCCGTGGGTCAATTAAGGCACATTAGGTTTTCATTATGGTTTCAAGGCTTATAACTTTTTTACATTGCTAGGAAAATGAAAGTTGATAATTTGTAAACTCAATTTTATGAGTTTACAAAGGACACACACACGGCGAGAGTGATTGTTTCGGGGATTAAATGGTCAAACAATGAGTACAAACGAGTGAATACTCCATTTAGTTACGTTAGGTTTCTCGGCATTCAATTTTCGTATAAATGAAATGAGATGATGAAATAAGTAATGAAATAGGATTGACATAGTGATTATAAATTAGTTTATTACAACTTATTTGATGTGGATGAGGTTTAAAATGGATAAAAACAAAGAAACGTTCATAAGTAATATTAAACTTGGGTATGGGTTTCTGACTTGGATTTCTGTAATTTCATGGAAATCGAGATGAATATGGATTGAGAATGAAGTGTATGACTTGCTTGTAACTTGTACTTGATGGGTTGTACAAGATTCTTATGAAAATGGAGGTAAAATGGCTATTTTGGATATCATGCATTAATGACTTGTACATTAAGCTTTGAAAGCTTGTACTTGATTTGGAGGGAGTTTATATTTCAAATGAGATGCTATATTATTTTTACATATGATTTAGTAGCTTGTACATTCACTTTAGATATTAACCCTTCATGAATTTAGGGTTTAGAGGCATACGATAACGGTTTAAAGCCCGTTTTGATATAACGTTGCGAATGGTACATTATAGGAATAATGTACTTTATAAAAAGGATATGATGATATTGACTTGACATGTTATGATGTTTGCTTAACATATATGAAGATAGGATAACATAGGTAGGTTGCGTGAGCTCGTCTACTTTAGTTATGTAAGTTACATGACATACTGAGATATTGACAATGCAAGTAATGTAATAAAGCAAACAATTTCCCCGTATAATTATGATCATAGTAAAATAGGTTGATGAAAATTCTTGGGTTGTTATATATGCTGACTCTGATCATGCGGGAGATTATGTGGATCGAAAAAGCACTAGTGGTATTTTTACGTTCATGGGATGTTGTTTAACATCTTGGATCTCGAAGAAATAAACCGCTCTTGCTATATCCACTACCGAAGCCGAATACGTAAGCGCCGGAAAGGTCATCAGTTCAACTCAAGCACTACGATGAAACAAGCTCTCATCGACTACGAAGTACGACTCGACGATGTTCTCATCATGTGCGAACTACAAGGGCGCGATTTGACCTTACAAAACCCGGTGCAAACATTGAACAAAACACATCGAAATACGTCACCAACTTTCTTCCGTGATAAAGTCCAGAAAGACATAATCTCAATCATAAAAGTGCCTTCTGTCGACAACAACACTGACATTCTACTAAACCCCTTATATGTGAATCGTTTAGACTATCTAACGTCCCGGTGAGGTTTAAGAATGATGGAATGCATTCCAAGAAATCATATTAAGAAACGCTTTTTTTTTCTTCTGTCTCGATTCTAGTCCGTGTTTCATTCCGCGTCGTGACAATTTAACAACTTCATCCAAAGCTTGTTAAATATTTTTTAATTCGCGAAATGCAAATTAATTAGTCACTCTTCCTTGTAAATTCGTGTCAAAATTTAAAAGTGCAAAAACCTATAATACGGGCGGCCCTCATATCTCAATCGGCCAAACCCTTTTCGGGCGACCCCTTGATCGATATGGGACCGCCACCAGTAGACGTCTAATTTTTAACTCTTAACAAAATTTTTCAAAACACAAAACACCCTTCCGTGCCGGTGAGACGAACACGAAACCAAAACCACCAAAACTCAAAATCAACCACCTAAACACTAATTTAAGATCAAATCAACACTAATAATCATTCCTAACATCATAAAGATCATTAATTGTAAGTCATTTTATTTATTTTCTTTCAATTTGAGTCTAGGGTTCACGATGAACACAAAAATTAAAATTGGGGATTTTCCATTTTCTTTCAATTTTGTATAATTAGGACTATTAGGATATAATGTATAACTAATATGCTTCCATTAGACATAGGATTTACATACACCAGTGAGTTTGTTGAAAAATTAATTTCGAACCAAAATCCCAATTTTATTTTCAAATCACTCACGTTAGGAACATAATAAAATTGTTATTACGCATTGTTAATACAACTTAAAAACGTTTTTAAACACATGCATAATGATCTCATGAACAAAATTCGAGATATATAATTCATATGTAATCTTTGACATGTTTGGATGAGCAAAATCAAATTAAGGAGCGTTTGGGTTAACTCTTAGGATTTTATATCTAGGTCGAGTTAATCGTTACTCCATATTTATCATATTTAGGCACACACTAGATACCTCTTTTAATGAGGGAACCTTACTAAAATTGTCACTCTTTTAATTAGGTGAAATGACGTTGGAAGAAAAACTACGGTACACCAAATCATACATTCCAACAATCTCAAATGAAAACTATCTTCCTAATAAATTAAAACCCTTCATTCGAAACCTATAATGTAAAATAATTCATGAAGGTCGTCTAGTATCTCCTGAATCTACTAAATATGATAATATTCAAATCATGTTTCAAATTATCAAACTTCTAAAAATATATGAACTCCACGAAGGGATTTGCCCAAGGTTTCTGCTTGAATTTTATTCTTCAATAGAAATTACTAGAGATAATGATCAAAAGAGGTGAGATCCTTATAGAACATTATCATCTTAAAGAACAAATGGGTGAATCATAGCCACTCATTTTTTTTCATCAAAATAAAAAAACACACTTCCCACCTTTCACTTAAAAATAAAATATCTTGAAAACGGTAAATCGTCAAAAGAAAAAAAATACATCATCGCGACGAGTATTTTTTATCTTTCTTTAGAGGGGCATTTCTATATACTTTCGACGTACTTTTTTTCGAATTTATGTCTAAAAAAATCACATGTGATTTTACGAAATCACATGTGATTTTTTCAGACGTTACTGAAAAAAAATTAAAAAAAAAGTTCGTCGAAAGAAATACATGTGATTGTGATACAAATCACATATGATTTTTTCAGACGTGACTGAAAAAAAAAGTTCGTCGAAAGAAATCACATGTGATTGTGGTACAAATCACATGTTGTGATTGTGATACAAATCGCATGTGATTTTTTCAGACGTGACTGGAAAAAAAAAGTTCGTCGAAAGAAATCACATGTGATTGTGGTACAAATCACATGTTGTGATTGTGATACAAATCGCATGTGATTTTTTCAGACGTGACTGGAAAAAAAAAGTTCGTCGAAAGAAATCACATGTGATTGTGGTACAAATCACATGTGATTGTGATATAAATCACATGTGATATTTTCAGACGTGACTGAAAAAACAATTAAAAAAAGTTTGTCGAAAGAAATCACATGTGATTGTGATTCAAATCACATATGATTTTTTCAGACGTGATTGAAAAAAAAATCAAAAAAAAAGTTCGTCGAAAGTATATAGAAGTGCCCCTCTACAGAAAGATAATTTAATTCTCGTCTCGATGGTATGTTTCGTTTTGCGTAACGATTAACGGTTTGTGAGATATTTAATTTTTAAAAAATATGATGAAAGTGAGTTTTTTAATTAAATTAAAATAAGAATTGATTTAAACCATTAGATGTAAATAAAATGGATGGTTAAGATGGAGTATATTGTTCTTTAATTAGATAGTGTTCTACATGGAACTTTTCTCATAAAGGAAAACCGAGAAAAGTGAAAAGTGGAATGTGAAAAAACAAGCCTTGAAAACTAATAATATTGACATTAAATGTGTGATGAAAAAACTGGAATTGTGGAATGTGAAAAAACAAGCGTTGTAACTAAATGTACAAGCCTTGGAAACTAAGAATCTTGACATTAAATGTGTAATGAAAAACTTAAAAATGTACAAGCCTTGGACACAAAATGTACAAGCCTTGGTCTATTTTATTTTCGAAAATAATGTATCAAATTAATTATCGTAAGGGAATAAAGATAGGACTCTTGAAATAAAGAATTATCGTAAATGAACAATCGACATGTTACTAGCACGTGACTAAATACATCAATGAAAATTTACAAATTTGTTACAATTATCGTTTTTAGTGAAAAAATTTAAGTATTATATAACTAGATTTAACTTATTACATGCCAATTTTTTCAAATTAATTACCGAAAGTTGAAACTTAATCTAATTTAGGAAAAACTTAATACCAGTCAAAACTTTAAAAAAAATGTATACTAATTGATTCACACAAAATATCTATAAAAGCACAAAACATTTTATTATTTGACACAAAAATAGTTAAATAGAATTCAAGAGTTTTTTGACACATTTTATTTTCACCTCCAATTTTATTTGTGTGATACAAAAAAATGGTAAAGTAAAATATAATTGATCCAAGTGATACAATAAAATATAACTGATACAAGTGGCACAACTAAAATAATGGTAAAAGAAAATATAACTGATACAAGTGATACAATAAAATATAACTGATACAAGCTTGATCTATTTTATTTTCGAAAATAATATATCTATACACTTTATAAAGCAAATTTCTCATTTTCTTGAACCTATGAAAGTTGAGTATATTTGGCAATGTTGAATCTTTAATGCTCTATGTTTGGCAATGTTGAATAAACAGTTTGCACTAACCTATCTTTGGCAATGTCGAATTGAACATTGTATGCTGTAACAGTTGGCGGGATTTCAATTCTTGAATTCAAGTTTTTGAAGTTCAAATTTTGATTTTAAATAAACCATTTCGAGTCTTATATAAACAACCCATGAAGCCATGATCCTACTTCCTTTTTTTCTCTCTCAATAAAACTTACAATAACCTCACTTCTTTCTATAAACAAAAAATGGTTGTTGCCATCACAGCCACCGGTGCCGCCATTGCCGCGGTGGTGTGTCGCAACTGGCCGATGGATTCGATGGGTTCAGATTTGGTTTGTGGTTTATGATTTTTGTTGGGAAAAGCAAGATCTAAAGCCAATGATGGTTGGTTTGTTTTTTTTTAACCGGATCTTTTGTTTTGGTAGAACCATTTGGTTTGTGGT
>BQNB010098594.1:0-25118 GCA_026074375.1 Tanacetum coccineum
TTCCCATGTCAAAACTCGACGTTAGACGCTAAAATTTGGCGTAGACACTTAACTTATATAAGATTAGAACTTAGTGTGTCCAGAAATATGACACGATGAGGTTTCGCTCATGTTACACAATGAGGGTTTCGACATCAGTAGGTTCAAAAAAGGGTTTCGAAAAGGCTTTCTTTGCAAAGTAAAGCACACAATCACATGACTAGGGTGTTTAATAATAAAGATATGTGAATCATGAGGTGGTTTGAATGACTTACAATTTTGAGTGATGGTACACAAATACAATACAAAATCAAAAACCCTACTTTTTGATCACACCAAAACCTTAACCCAACTCTCCAACTTCAAACCTTAATCTTCCAAATAGGAGTAACCCTAATCTTTTCAAGAGTAAACTCTAACCTCTCTAGTAAACTTGCTGCTCAAATATCAAAACAGAGAGTTATGGTTTAGTGTTTTTCTGGCTTACTCTTCTTGTGCGTGGTTGGTCTTGTGAGTGCGTCTGGTAGCAGGAAAACAAGGGTGAAGAGAAGCAAGTCTTTGTGTGTGATTTTCTTTTGTAAGTGAACGTGTGTGAGTTTGAGGTTACTTGAGCTTGTTTATGAAAGGTTAATATGGAATCAAGACTTAAGGTATAATAAGCTAATGCATTCACAAAGTCCAGGTTTTAGCAATGCTTACAACCCTTGATGTGTAATTCGTATAGGGAAGACCAAGAACACTTAAACTAGATTGCAAAACCTCTGATGTTGGTGTGCTTTCTGTCATGGTCATGTATAGAGAGGAAGTTAGTGATTGGGTTTTGTTGTGTGAATGAAAACCATCAAAGTAAATATCTTTTTGTAAGAAACAATTTAACAAAAATGAAATATGTATGAAGATGGTGTTTGCAGCCGTTTATATATGGAGAGAAAAAGAGGAGAGCTTGTTTAAGTGATGAGTTTGAAGTGATGTGAGAATACTTGCACTTTATTGCTTCTATTTATAGTGAAGCTCAAGCCTTGAAACCATTCTCTACAAAACAATGCATGGTTTTTGGTTGTTCCATTGTGGTACCCGGTTTAGGAAGCAAAAGGAGGGGACAAAGTGTTTTGTTTATTAATTAGGTACTAACTAGGTTAGTATAATATTGTAGAGTGAAGAGATGGTGTTGTGCTTTACCAACATGACTTGACAATGCACACTTGATGACTTGGAGGTCTCTTCCCCCATTCTTGTTGTATGTCGTGGGTTGGAAGACAAAGGAGGACAAGAAATGGTTTAAAACTCATTTAGGTCTTGTAAGTATAGGTGCAAAGGTTATTGTCTTGTAAGAGAATGTCTTGACTACACTAGCATGCTTGTCTAAAGTCCTCTTTCTCTTGTTCTATGTCTAACCGTGGGTGAGCTCAAGAGTAGCAAGAAGATGGTTAAAATAATGCCTAGCTTGTAAGAAGTGGTAAGGATGTTGGGAGACAAACTTGTCTTTGTGTAAGAGAGGTTGTAAGATGGATGTGATGTTAGCTTAAGCATGGTTGTTCTTGTCTCTTGATTCTAGCCACGGTTCACAAGGGTAGGGGACAAAAGTGATGAAACTTTATGGTTTGATCCAAAGGATAACAAGTATAGTTGTTTAATGGTGTTAGTGGAGGTGTTGTATTTAATTTCAAGTATATGTGTGTATGTGCATGATGAAATTCGGTTATAAGGTGAAATGGGTAAGTGTTTATGAGATTTTTGAGTATTATGGGTATTATTGGGTATTTGTTGAAGTGTAGCCGTTTATGGTTTGCCATGCATGCAAAAGTGTAGTTTTATTGCGTTACGTAAACGTTTTACGTAACCAATAAAAATAAAAGGCGTAAAGTTATAAATTATCATCCTAATAACTTTATAACACTTACTTGACGTAAACATTTAATTTTTTGATGCCCATTTACGTTGAATGCTCATTTTAGTTTACGCGATTTAGCTTAACGGTAAAAGTTAAAAGTAAACGCGTAAAAATTTAAAATAAATAGTTGAATATTATTGTCATAAAATGACGCGAAAATGTGAAATGTTACAGTATCCCCGTGTTAAAGGAATTTCGTCTTGAAATTCAGGTTGAGATGCCTTACAAAATGGTGTTGGTGAAGAGGTGTCAATTCTATGTAGAACCGATATAGATTATGTCGTATTGGTTTGGTTTTTATTTTTTATCACATGAGGGGGTGGATAAAGAGACGTTCGCGTGATGGGGAGACATAGATAATGGGGGCTACAACAGATTTCTGGGAGTCCAAGATTTCCAATCTCGAAGTGCAAGGATGCTTCAAGGGGGGGGGAGGGGGGGGAGTGGGGGTGAGTTTTTCTTCTTGTGGGTCTGAAGATTCTGATGCTCTGTAGGGGGGGTCCTGTTGTTAGTATGGAATGTGATGTTGTAGTTTCGATGGTTCCGTTAAAGCTACAGGATGAGAGGGCACATTGTACGGGCGGGGGGGGCGGGAGTGAGCGAAGGTGGGGGGGGGGTGGTTGGGTGGGGGGGGGGGGGGGGGGGGGGGGGGGGGGGGGGGATGGGTGGGAGGAGGTAGGGGGGAGTCAGAGTGGAGTAAAGAGGGGGGTAGCTGGGGGGGCTGGGTATAAGGTGGGCGGGCGGTGGGGTGGGGGTGGAGGGGCGGTGTATTGGGGGAGTTGTGTATTGGGCTGTGGTTATATCTGAGTAGAGGTTTTGGGGGGGCGGGCGGATGGTGGCGAAGGTAGTTCTGTGCGTGACGGGTTTTAGTGGGAGGTGTGAGGTTGGATAGGATCTACTGATGTGGGTGGGGGGTGTTTGAGCGAATTGATTTGTGGGTGGTGGTGTGGGCCAAGTTTTTATTAGTGGTATATACAAAGATGGAGATACTGTATTGTATTGCGGGTATGACTGTGAGAAGTTTTATTTTTCTTAATGTAGTTTCTTATATCTATGCTTAGTAGTAGAGTGAATAACACATTAGAGTTTGAATATTGTAGTATTATAGTTGTTGTAATCCTTGTGTGATATCCTATTCTGGTTTTTTTGACCTTTGGTTTGGCGAAAAATATAGTTCGTATCAACTTGATAAGAGCTTGAGTTATTTTCCTTTTTCAGATTATGTTATTTAGGATGTTAATATTAATACAATCATCAAGCTATTATAGTTAATGTTAGTATTACATAACAACACATAATAAGAGCATAATATATCACCGTGAGTCTCTACGGGGAATAGTTGAGATTAATCACTGCAACCTGGATATCCTATCACTCATATACGTATTTAGGAGCCTAAGTCGGCAATCGCGAGAAGACCGTATAAGAGATCAGACTAACAATACATACCTATTGCACGTCACTATCGACCTTTCAGAAACGACTCTAATTGAAACGCATAGTTGACATTAGCACACCAGGAAAATATTTTCATACACAGTAGTAATAAGTAAGCTAGGTTAGCCTGCCACGGTTTTCTCTCTTGATATCACAAACCTTTTGTAATTTTATACCAGTAATTACTTTAATTGTTATTTATTTTTTCAAATCAATCCAAAAACAATTTTTTAAAAACATGACATTTCAAATTTTAAAACTAATTAGCAAACTTAGCTCTTGGGACGACTTCGGATTTACCACTTCTATACGTACCCACATCGGAGTTTCAGCTGCCCTTTACGTCGGCGTTGTCAGGTAAGATCGAGTTTTATAAATTTAAATACTTGCAGCAGACATTAATATTTTAAAATAAACATCCACACACTTACCAAACGAGCATGGGTCGGCGTACAATGCCGCGCTGGATATGTTTGAAACATACCCACGAAAATTCGTTTGCCCAGTTACCATAAATATAACTTAAAGTTGGCAAAACGAGGGACGGTACGCACTTGAGACATATGGATGAAGGAGGATTCAGAAGTGTTTTATAGCATTTGGTGTGAGGGGGGGGGGGGGTGGGGGGGGGGGGGGGGGGTAAGCTATATTCACTAATTTGGACATACTAATTAGGTTTTAATGTGCCCTCATAACTAATGCTTTTTTAATGTAATAGATTCGGAGTTTCTCATGCTATATGCGGCCTTTGATAAAAATTAATGGAGCGCATCTAAAAGGCAGCTACCTTGGAACAAATTTTCTTGTTGTTGGAATGGATGGCAACAATTAGATTATACCACTAGCTACAGGTATGTCGCAAGGTGAGGCGTTTGAAACATGGTCCTGGTTTTTGACCAAGTTGAAGAATACATCGGTGAGGTACCTAATATGGCAATCATACATGATAGATACTATGCGATTAGCATTGCATGTAGAACTGTTTTTCCCTAAGCCTTTTCATGGGTTTTGTTGTCGTCATTTGTTGATGAATTGCAATTTGAAATCAAAAGAACATAAGGCCTGGCTTTGGAAGACATCTAAAGCTTACTTGGTTTTGGATTTTGAAAAATCAATTCCTGATATTAGAGGGGTGAGATCCGAAGCTTACAGAAAATTAGAAGACGTTGGTTTTAGATGAACAACCGGTGAAAGAATTATCAAGATGGGTTGCTGCAAAGGTAAACAAGAGAATGTTAAAAAGCGCAACTTGGATTGTGCACAGTATCGACAAGTTCAAGATTTACCAAGTTACATAAACAATACACGTCATAGAATTGGTTAAGGGTGAATGTTCGTGTCTCAAATGGCAACTTTCAGGTTTACCTTGTGGCATGTTTGTGCTATGTCTAGGGTTGTCGGCTCGTGTAACTGTAATCAATGGGCCAAAGCATAGTTTTCTAAAAGAACTCTTAAAGGTACATACCAGGAGTTGGTGTATCCTCTTCTAGATCCCTCCATGTAGGAAACTCTTAATGACTTACAAGTTGTTTTACCACTCGTGTTGGTTAAACGGCAACCTGGTAGACCAAAAGAAAAAGATCGAATCAGATCATAAGGCGAGGAGCCAAAAATTAACCAGTGTTCTAGGTGTCATACAATGAGACACAATCGAGACGCTTGTCATGCACCCTTGCCTAACCAATACAGTGTACGAGTTGCATTACAATTCAGTGTATATTTGGTGTTTAGTAAAAAAATAATGTTGTTAATTTTACACTAAATTTGCAAAGCAAGAAACAAAAATCTCAGTGATTCATGTAATACAATCAACAATTTTCATCATAACCAAGAACCAACGGATTGGTTAGAATCTGGATATCCCCAGATGATCTATCAATCATAGGAGGAGTCGTCTACTGGTTTAAACCAAATGCACTTAGATGATCTCTAGAACTATGTTGTTACTTTCTAATAATTGATGTTAAGTTTGTATTTTCCTGGAAGGTTATGCAACCAGTCCAACTGATGGATATAAGAATCAACAATGTTTAGTTTTGAACTTCAATAACAACAATAAGAGAAAATTAAGTTCCTAAATTACAAACTTCATACTAGTCGTACAACTTAAAAATACACAACATTGTTGGAAATGTTAGTTATTAAAACAAAGTGATACACATGTAATTCAAACGATCTTATGATAAAAATAAATCCGAGCCATCCGCTCACGATAAGAAAGGGCAGCCTGTAGAGGATCCTCCACATCGAATGATACGTCGTGTGCCAAACGATACAAAAAAATACATCACACCACAGTCACCAAAGACACCCCCTTCTTTGGCACATTTTTAGCAATTCTAAACGTAATACAGTACGTACTTTTATCAATTCCTTTCGTATCAAAAATATTCACTACCTCTAAAACTTATGGCAGACGACCCTGAACACAAGCATATAAATTATTGTAGTCAAACACAAACAAAACTATTTTTAAAGGTTAATGAACAAGGTGAACCAAATTATAAAACATATTATTTAATGGGTCTTATTTAATAGGTTTGCATGGAAAAGACTACCATAAAAAAAACTTAATAGATATTACAATCTGTCTCATTAGACATAATTAGGGGTTCTTTGTAGGACCCCATGAAAAAGGTATTAGCATCCCCTTCAAAACTAAAATGACGAAATTGTTGTGACCATGAGTCATAAACTTCAAGTGTGTAAGTCATGTGATACGGCTTAGATGCTTCAACTATTCGTTCTCTCAAATGTGTAAAACCGATTAGTTTTAATGTTTCATGGGTCTCAATGTTGTAGAGCATTTGAAATGATGTTATGAAACTACTATGTAACTCTAAAACCTATACCATGAAAGATTGATTCACTTGCCCGATGTGGTTTCCAAAAATAACAACAGAACCACCAAGCTTACAAATATAAAAAGGTATGGAGAGTTGGACCCTTAAGGTGTAAGGTATGTCAATTAGAAACAAACGTTTCCGTATTTACATCAAAAGACATGATCATACAAGTTTAAAAAAGAAATACCATCACTAAAAATAATCCTTTCGCTGGCAACCCACAAATAAAAGAATCAATAGCAGTCTGACTTAAGTGATTAATTCGGATTGTTCGTCGAGGCAAATTACCAGCAGGTATAATCTTCCAATATTTAGAGTTGAGTGTTGATGTGTGTTTTACAAGCTTTAAATTTATAATGCTAGAAATACCGGTTAATTGACTAAAAACACAACACGTGCAAGTATACCCTTTCATGTATAGTATAGCCTAGGTAAGTCCAAGTCGTTCCATAGGATTTGTAGCAATTCACAAATTATTTATCTAGTAACAAAGCTAAATGATTGTCATTGATCAAATAGCCAAAACATGTGTAAAGCAAAGAAAGAAACAAGGCATAATCCACATAAAATAATACATAGAGATAGAGCAAGACTTTATATAAACAAATCATGCAAGTTACAATTAAGGATGTATTAACGCAGTAAGCATAACTACCAATTATACAAAGGAACCCTTTCAACCTATAATCCTAAGCATAACTAGTGCATTAAGCATGGTTTATATCAAATATGAATACAAATGAATTCCTCCCAACCCAGTCGGTCAACATAAGGAAGGGTCTTAAACATTATTCCACTTGGTTTATTTATGGATTTACTAATTGATGCTTGTCGTTTTAACCACCAAAAATTTATTAATAAAAGTGAGAAGATACGAACACAAACCTAAATACCTAAGTATATTGGTAAGGATTGATCACTCGGGTTGTCGTTCTAAAGGAGTGATGAATTTGAGATTCGTCAGTCAAGTCAAATTTGATGCTTAGTAGTCATAAAAGGTTTTTGGTTTTCATAAAAAATAACTAACGCGACAACTAAGTTATCTAATAGGAAAGCTAAAAAACTAAACTTATATTAAAAGGGATATGTTTTCCTAAAAATCGGTGATAAATAGTCAGGAATAAAATGGTGAACTAAAACTCGAACAAGGGTTAATCTATCCATATGGTTCCGTAATTCAATCTTAACTCCTATTCGCGCACATTAAACCATTTAGTCTATATTATAGGTTTAGATATTGACTACTAGAAAGTTCTACATTTTTCAACGGCTTTTGCCCGTCAAATTAAATAAAAACATTCTAAGTACACCACAGGTCGGATGTATCCCGTTAATGGCTACTAGACTAAGTTTACAAGGCATGTCTTACTTATCTTACCGTGAGCTAAAGGTGTCTAGTCACGAATAAGGCTCGAAAACCGATTAGGCGAACCTTTCACGATTTTAGTCAAGAAGCAACTAACCTAATCTCTAGTCAATAAACTAACCTAAAATACGATAACAAAATCCACCAACAAACTTCCAATCGCAATCCAAACTACCCAACTAGCCAATTTCAAAACCTAACTCACTCGCTAATAAACATAACTACGCTAAAATCAACAAATAAAGTAACAATAATAACAACTAAACTAAGCATGGCAATAAGCATAAAAGTAAATAAATAAAAAGAAAGAGAAAAGATGAAACCCGAAATTAGATCGATATGACCCGGAGATAATGGCGACTCCATCAATCACCAAACTAATAAAAATCAAGACTTTTTAAATAAAACTATTTTCTATTATATAAAAAAACGTTTAATATAAAAAAAGTTGTTTAAAAATAAATCCTTAGACAGAAACTAGCTTAACAGAGAAGAAACGATTATTACAACAAAATATAGTGAGATGGTGGCGAGCTGACTTCATAGAAGAACACAACATTAAGACAGATAACAAAATTATTCATTAACAAAGCTTGTAAAAACCGACGTAAATAATCTATGTAGCATTTGAACTAAAGTGTAGGCAAAATAAAGAAACAAATCAAAATAAAGTGATTACAAAATTGTAAAATGACAAGAAATTTTGATGAAAAAAATAAAATAAAATAAATACTAATGATGAATTTGATTAAAGTTGGTAATCGACCCCAAAGGGGTGTGTGTCGGCTCTCAATCTTGTGTGTTCTTTTCTTTAGTTTTATACTTCTCACAAGTATTTTTGCCCAAGAAAACTGATAAGGTGCAGATATCTCCACGTCACACACATTTGTTACCACAAAAAGGAGAATGCAAACCATAAGGCCGGACTTCTGTTATCTTTTTTGGGTTTGGTGGCCTAAAATAAGTTAATATATGCTAAATGGGCTTGTTTGTCTTGTAAAGCTTGGTTGGGCTCGGCTAATGCCACTTCTTCGTACTTTTGTCTGGGTTATAATAATCTTCAATAAATGCTTCAAGTCCCGTACGTTTGATCAAAAATCTTCGTTACGTGGCTACAATAATAAATAATACATTTAAACGATATATGCATTCAAAATTCACATTTTTTATTTATTATGCCGTAAATGATGGTATTATAGCTTTAAATATATGTATAAATCAATGAATATCAAATACCCCTACACTTAGGCATTGCTTGCCCTCAAGCAACTATTATTGCATACGTTAAGTCCAAAAACGATTTTCGTCCCCTAAACAAATAACGTATCACATCAAACAAGAATAGATAAATAATCATTTAGGGGTTATAAATAAAAATCATTAAATTCGATAACTCCCCATTTTGACCATTATTCCTTAATAAATAAAACTTTATTTGTGACCTGCCATGCTTGACTTTTTTTTCACGATATAGATAACGCTTAAGAATGGGAAGCACACAAACTGGGTGCATCCAAGAGATAAGAATCATCATCCTTGATTTTCACTATCCTCAAACCGAGCTTAAAACGAAATCATTGTTGGGTACAAGTCTAGATGCTAACACTACTCATAAATGCAAATTGTGTAAGCGCAACTACTTCTTGCTCCCTTATTCCTAATTCCTCTAAGGATTTTATTTGAAAAAACATTAAGTGAATGAGATCACATAATTTAATAGATTAAGGTCTTATTATAAAAATGGTCCGATTTAAACACTAATTAGTTGAAATCCTTTCATCGATGAAAGCAATGTCCACATTAAGGTTCTAAATTTAACAAGAATTAGGATAACATCCTTTTTATTTCATCCGATAACAACTCAACTACGAGTCCAGAGACGGAGGCTTTATTTAGATACCTCCTGGAGGTCGAAATTTGGCTTTTAATATTATTATTATTATAATTATTAATATTATTATTATTATTTATGAATTATTATATATTGCAACATTATTACGCTTTCGTCGTATAAACATCCTTAGACGAACGGGAGTGAACCATCAAGAAACAGTAGTCTTATTTCGACCTTGGGAATTTCCTTGACCTTTTTGAATTCTGAGTCAATGGGAGCGAACCGTCAAGAAACAGTAAACTTTTATCGGTCTTGGATTATTATTATTATTATTACCTCCACCCTTTAAACAACTGAGTCAACGGGAGCGAACTGTCAGGATACAGTAGTCTTATTTCGGCTTCGATTTATTACATTTTATTATAGCCAAATTTCGAGTCCTGTGGTCTTTTAACTTCCGAGTTAACGGGAACGAGCCGCCAGGAAACGGTAGCCTATTTCCCCACAACACTGACAAAACCTCGATGTGTACCTTACTTTCATCAGAAGGAATCCTCTAAGAAAGGATTAAAAACTAAGAATTGTAAAAACCAATGCAACTTAGTTTATTGAAAATTATTTTATTGCGTTTATTTAGCTGATGGGAGCAAAAAGCCACAATTAACCTCTATGAGCTCTAAAGAGATCCAACTACTCCACGCTTAGCATCTAACTTATATTTAACTCTATCATTTTTCGTTCTTTGCAAAAAAGTTTAAGTCTTGCAAACTCTTAGTCTCGAAAGCTAAGGGGAAAGCTAGAGTGCAATACTCAGTCAAGTCAGAATCTCCTTTGTTCTAGCCTACGGGCCTACTTATTTTTACAATTTTTATGTCATTTTTTTCATAAATAAAACAATATATTGGTCAAAATGGGGTTGCGTAGGGGTAAACAAGCAGGCATAAGTATGATCATTTTGATATAAACCTCTACACTTAGAATTGAACATTGGCCTCAATGTTCAAAAGTGTTCGGGTGCCACCCCTACAATTAAAATATAAAAGATCAATGATAAAATTCTAAGTGTAAGGAAGGTAACTAATGAAATCCATAAGGCAATTATTAATAAAATGCATGCTTTAAAGAAATCAAAAGATATAAATGATCGAAACTGAAGACTTCCCATAGATATAAGACATGAAGCTCGATCGGTCAGACTGAATAATGATTGATGGAAAGCAACAACACCATTCCTGAAAGTCTTCTCCGATCAAAGAGGGTCATGTGACAAAAAACACAAAGCCACAAAGCACCTAATGAAAATAAGACACCGCCCAAACTTATTCATAGTAATACTAAATATCCTAACATACTTAAAAAAAAACCTAAGTGAAGCACGCTACCTTATTTAAATCTAAAGATAAACATGGTTTTGCCTCCCGATAAGTTCTTATTTTTGTTCGAGACCAAGCTTGACACTAATGTAAACTTATTACTAAGGTCTAATAGGTCGCATCCATCCTTAATTTAAGTTTTGATGGAAATACCGATACATCACACCTTAGGTGAGTATTGCCACATTGCGGGGTAATAGGGCATATTGGGAATATCCATCAAGAAGGGTCTCTCCCATTACCCGTGTCATGTCACCCGACTGTGTTCGGGATAAAAACAAGGATCAAATGCTCTCGTCTCCACATCCCTTATGAAAATTTGGCATAGAATCGGTAATTGTGGAACTATAGTGGAGGACCTCTTTTAGATGACAATGATGGCAGAGACATCGAAAAAATGTATCTTCATTAAGCAATTGTTCCAAATATAGAATGTCACCCTCCGAATCATAATATCCATCATCAATTTCTATTGGAATTGACTCATTTAGAGCGATCACGACGGTGAGCCTCCTCCAAAATAATTTTCACTAGTCTCAAAGATCAGACATCAAATCGGACTTACCTAAAGGGGTCATCAAACATCTTGGGATTTAGAACAGGGTCATCGGCTAGAAAACTTCCAAGATTTTCTACATCCCTATGGTAGTTTAAGTCAATTTCCTTATCCCCCATTGAGAGGGTGTCTACTTCTCCAAAAGGTAAGTCGATATCTACTTTTACATCTCCTAAAACATTAGTGCAAGGAAAAAGTGGTGAATCAAAGGGCACACTACACTATAAATCATTACAAACCGATGTCACCTCTGACTCCCTTAGGATTGGGACAAGATCGTCAACACTAGACTTTATGAATTCGTCATTTTCCCTTGCGGGAGTAGTTCTAATAACCTCATCCCCCTATTAACGTGGGCTTCCTAAAGGTCCAGGTAAGCTAACAATGTGGGGTGGTGTGTTATCAAGTGGTGGAGTTGACGTGAGCGGTACTTTGTTGTTTTAAAAATTGCCCCTCGTCAAATATCACCTTTGTATCATCGTTACTCTCCTCAGGCTCATCAAAGCTAATAGGAGGTTCATAAATTTGATATCTATCACGAATCAACTCCATAATTTCATTCATTTGTAAATTCACATCGTCGATATCTTTCTTAATATCTAAATCCTGAGGGGGCGAATGATTAATATGGTACTGTGGAGGTTGGTCAAAATAAGGCAAGTCATAATTGTAACAAGGACTGGGCTCATAGACAAGTGGGTTCCAAGTTTGGACATCAGTAACTAAGAGTGGGGACCTCCACAGACCTCATAACAATATAATTGTTGTGGCGGACTTGGAGAATAATATGGATATTGGTCGAAACTAAAGTTTTGATTGTTTCACGGAACCTGCTCATAGACAAGCATGTTTTGTGTTTAACAATCAAATCCTTGGTGAGACCTACCTCCACAAAACTCACACTAGTATGTCTCCATCTAGTGTTGTGGGGGCTGGTTGAATAAGTCATTTGTTTCATGATAAGAACAAGGGTTTTAGTCATAGACAAACCCGTTTCCCGACCCTACCATGCTACAACCGGGGCAATTTTCACCATTATAAGGACCCTCACGATACTTACAACCATAGCGGTTAAAAGAAGACACAGTGAAGAAATAATAATCGAAAAAGGATGAGAGGAAAAAGAATTAAACATTTTAGGAGGAAAAAGAAGATTTTTTTTCTGTTTTTTTAAACTTTTATTTCTTTTTATAAAAAACTAAGGGCACTAACTCACTCAACAATGTAAATCTTACACCAACTCCCGCGGCAACGGCGCCATTATTTGATGCTTTTCGTTTTAACCACGAAAAATATATTTATAAAAATGAGAAGATCGAACACAAACCTAAATACCAAGAATATTGGTAAGAGATTGATCACATCGGGTGTCATCTAAAGGACGTGATGAATTTAAGATCGTCAGTCCATCTAATTTGATGCTTAGTAGGTCATAAAAGGTTATTGAGGAGTTTTTTCATAGAAAAAAATAACTACGCGCCAACTAAGTTATCTACTAGGAAAGCTAAAAAACATAACTAAATTAAAAGATATGTTTTGCCTAAAAACGTGACTAAATACACGAGAACAAGGGTTAATCTATCCATACGGTTCTGTAATTCAATCTTAACTCCTATTCGCGCACATTAAACCATTTAGTCTATATTCTAGGTTAAGATATTGACTACTAGAAAGTTCTACATTTTTCAACGGCTTTTGCTCGTCAAATTAAATAAAAACATTCTAAGTACACCAAAGGTCGGATGTCTCCCGTTAATGGCTACTAGACTAAGTTTACAAGGCACGTCTTACTTATCTTACCGTGAGCTAAAGGTGTCTAGTCACGAATAAGGCTCGAAAACCGATTAGGCGAACCTTTCACGATTTTAGTCAAGAAGCAACTAACCTAATCTCTAGTCAATAAACTAACCTAAAATACATACTAAATTCACCAACAAACTTCCAATCGCAATCCTAACTACCTAACCACCAATTTCTAAACAAACATACACAAACTACATTCTAATAAACATAGCTACGCTAAAATCAAGAAATAAAGTAACAATAATCTAAACTAAGCATAACAATAAGCAGAAAAAGTAAATAAATAAAAAGAAAGAGAAAGGATGAAACTCGAAAATATAGATCTATTATGACCCGGAGATAATGGCTGCTCCATCAATCACCAAACTAATAAAAATCAAGACTTTTTAAATAAAACTATTTTCTATTATATAAAAAAGTTGTTTTAAAATAAATCCTTTAGAAAGAAACTAGCTTAACAGAAAGAAACGACTTAGTAAAACAAATATAGTGAGATGGTGGCTACTGACTTTCAAGAAGAACAAAACATTATGACAATAAAAAAATTGATTCATTAACAAAGCTTGTAAAAACTAAAATATAACATAAATAATCTATGTAGCATTTGAATTAAAGTGTAGGCAAAATAACGAAACAAATCAAAATAAAGTGATTACTAAATTGTAAAATGACAAGAAATTTTGATGAAAAAATTAAAATAAAATAAATACTAATGATGAATTTGATAACAGTTGGTAACCGACCCCAAAGGGGTGTGCGTCGGCTCTTAATCTTGTGTGTTTTTTCTTTAGTTTTATACTTCTCACAAGTCTTTATTCCCAAGAAAACTGATAAGGTGCGGATATTTCCACCACACACACATTTGTTACCACAAAAATGAGAATGCAAATCATAAGGCCGGACTTCTGTTCTCCTTTTTGGGTTTGGTAGCCTAAAATAAGTTAATATAGGCTAAGTGGGCTTGTTTTTCTTGTAAAGCTTGGTTGGGCTCGGCTAAGGCCACTTCTTCGTACTTTTGTCCGGGTTATAATAATCTTCAATAAATGCTTCAAGTCCCATACGTTTGATCAAAAATCTTCGTTACGTGCCTACAATAATAAATAACACATTTAAACGATATATGCACTCAAAATTCACATTTTGTTATTTATTATGCCGTAAACGATGGTATTTTAGCTTTAGATATATGTATAAATCATTGAATATCACTAATCAATTCTCACAAGATTAGCAACGAATTGTTATAGACAAACAACGCGAAATTCATCAAGACAATAAAGCCTTTTGACCTACTTCTATTGCAATGACAAATCAAAATATAAACAATGATCCAAGTAAAAGAATATTGAGTCCATAAGCATTCATATTCACAAGTCATAACAAAATCGTCCAAATACTATATCAATTTTCACATATCGCCAAAACGAATAAGAACCATTATATCATATCCAAACAATTATCATATATCCAAAGCATATCAAACTCATACACGTATTCATTATTTAAGTAAGAAATATACCAAAGTCGCTAATGTATGTAATATGAGAATGAAGTACCAAAACCGATATTCCAACTAGTAACAAGCACAAAACAAAAACCCATTGCTTTCCTATACAACCAACAACCAAAACCTACTAAGATGCCCCAGAATCAGTTACGAACTCTCTGGATATTCAGCAACACGTCGCTAAATGGTGTGTTTGGTAACGTGTTTAATATTGTGACTTAGAAGGATTTGGCGTGAATCCTCTAAGTATCAAGATGATATATGTTAAGGTCGTGTGTACAAGAGTTTTGCGGTCTAAAAATAGTGGTAGAACAGTAGTGAGTCGGGGTGGTAATGGTGGTGGTAGCATGGCGAGGTTAAGGGGTGTTTGGATCATTGTATCCTAAGACCCTCTCCTAGTCCCTATGATCTCTAATGAAGTTGTGTATGGTAGTGTGTGTTTCCCTGGGACAAATGGGTGATATTTATGGTTTTCTAACACTTGGGGACCAAGTTTGGGTCATATGATCGGATGTGGAGTACATGGGACTCAAATAAATGCATATTTGTGCCGTACTTACTTATAAGTACGCCGTACTTTGTGGTGGTGAAAAGTTTGCCGCACTTATTGGCAAGTACGGTGGGTTTGGTGCATTTTCAGCTCTTGGATCAAAAATTAAAGTTGTAGATAATTGTTTCCCCTTTCTGTGGTCGGTTGAATCAACTCAATCGGAGTTCATATGACCGAGTTATGGCCAAAACAGTGAAGGTGTGTCGGGAGATCTTGAACTTGAGTTTACTTCTTCGTTTAAGCTCATATCTTCGTGTATTTTTCCGTTTTCTTTCACGACACGTACCATGAACCCACAATAGCAAATATAGTCTATTAAGTATCGAAAGTTCATATAATTAACTAAAATAGAAGTATAAAAGCACTGATAATGCATATACAAATATGTGTAAAATGCGCGTTATCAAATCCTCCACACTTAAACTTTACTTGCCCTCAAGCAAATCTAAGAAAATAAAAATTAAAAATAAAATACTTAAATGACAAAATAAGGGAAAATTTAAAATTTTAAAATTTTTGAAAATATTGAAAATATTTTTGGTTTTTTACATAATTAAGCGCAAAAGGCGCAAACAACCCCCACACTTAAGGGATTGCTTGTCCTCAAGAAAAATAAGAGAAAAATAAAGATAGAAATAATCTTTACAAAACAAAAATAGAATTATAAAAAATATTTTTAGATTTTTAATATGTGAAAACAGATATGTTTGACAATACCCAATGATCTTCAAGCTATAATAACATGACTAAGCACCTCACGAATAAGGAAAGTATAATTCACTCAAACACTCGTATGTGATGTAATAGAGGGTAAAAAGGAAATCACACTCAATTGCTCAAACATGATTCATTAAGATTACCATAGGCTTGTGCAAGAAATAAAACTACACTAACGTGGCATAAGCATCGGGTATAAATATCAAAAGAGGTCTTTTATTCGGGTTATAATGTACATGCTAAGGGTTAAAAAGGGTATGGATAAGGTATGATATATATCTACTGTAATTGGTTTTAAAATAAAGTCGAAAGTCCAAGTCCCATGTTGCTAGTTACGACATACCACAAACCCGTGAAGTTATCGAATATCTCAACCTCTCTCGATCATAATCAAACCGGCACACATATAATATATCAATATGTCACAAGTGCCAATAAACTAACAATATAGTTGAGAAACAACACACCAACTCTTATTCATTCATCATTTTTTTCGATCTACCTTTTTTATACACCTTTTTTTCTTTCTTCCTCTTTTTTTTCTCGATATATATTTCTTTCTTTCATATCTCTATATCACATAACTAACAGTTCCCCCACACTTGTGATAAGAATACACCACAAAAAATTCAAAATAGAAGGTGATCAATCTTCATCTTTGTTAAAATGGTATAACTCTCATAACAAAGTGCGAACAAACTATCAATAAAAAACCAACCAGTCATACTGAGCAACTAGCAACCAACCGTTTGGACTTTTGACACGGGTAGGGATAGGCTAAAGGTTATATATTTTTGTATTTTTATTTTATTGGATGTAAGAAAGGAAAAGAATGGATCTGCGGTTAAACTAAGAGTATCTAGCACTAAAGACGAGTGCTACAAAAGGGTTTATATATGGATGGACTTATTTGGTTTAAATCATAAGTTGCCTCTTTATCACATAAAAATACCTATATCACGCGAACGTGATCTCACTGCGGTCTCGTAATGATTGTCAAGCACAAGTTCTAGAATCAATAAATCACCGGCACACTCATAATCAAAGAAATCAAGCATAAAAGACGTATGCTATATACATGCTCAAAATCCTCACATTTTTACTGGAATGGTTATACATGCGCAAGTAATGTTATCAATCCCGAGTCCGATCTGCTTTATCAAGCGGGACACATCTCTGATTTCAAAAACTTTATTTATTAACTACGTTTTATTATAATATATTAACCTAAGTGACAAAAGAATTTAAAAATAAGATTAGCTTTTTAGATTACCGAGGGCGAACAAAAGTTTATACTTTTAATAATGAGTCTAATTTTTACAATTCATTACCCCCTCCCACACTTAAGTTGAGCATAATGCATAATTAGAAAATAACTTAAAAATAGGATAAGCGGGAAAATAAATATAAAAGAAACGAGACTTCTCAGGATTCTTAAGTTCTCGGTTGAATTCTGAAAGATATGGCGCGAAACCAAATGCCAGTGTAAGCATGTGAATTCAACCATATATAATATAATACTCCAAATATATCACATCCCCAAGTGATAAGTTATCACCACCAAACAGGCTTCACCTATGTATTAAATCTACAAAATAAACAAAACTACAAAAACGTAAAATACTAAAGCGCGCTTTCGTAGGCAACATGGTTGCATTTAGCATATGCAACAAGCCTTTAAACCCCTCGGTGTCCCGAGTGGACGAGTTATAGTCTCGTGAGGGTTTCTAGCGAACACACCCACAAAGTTCAATATATTTTTTTGTTACATAAGCCAAGTACGAAACACACAAGCTCTTATGCGCGTCATACAAATGAAACTGCAAAGTTTTTTGTTTTATATATTTTTTATTTTTCTCTTTTATAATTTTTATTTATACACAATCTACTAAAAACAAGCACACACAAAACACAAAATAAAAAATAACATAGAAATATAATGAGTTTTATTCAAGCATTCACAAATACATACTAAAGAAAAAATAAAAGTGAAAAGAAAATCTTTTTGGATTTTAGATTTAAGGCAAACATATAAGGTTCGAAAACCTTTAACAACTAACAAAGATAATCACATACAAAAAAACAAATATTTTTGGGTTTTTTCAAATTTTTAGCTCAAATCAAAACATAATAATTATATAAGGTATAAAACAAATAATTTACAAAACTATTTTTTGGCAGACCAGAAGTGTGTCGCACTTAAAAGAAAGTGTTGCGTACTTATAACCTAATTTTTTTTATACTTTTTCAAATATTCAAAAGATGAGCGCAGTTAAAAAATTAAAAAGTGCGTCGCACAACAACATATGTGCGCCGGTTTTATTATGACAGTAAACATTATTTTTTTATTTTTTTTTACACTTTGTTAGTTAACAATACAAATAACACATAACACAAACAAAGATAAACACACAGATAAAAACTAAGAACATAAAGATAAATAAGAAAACTCTTTTTTAGATTTTATAGTTTAAACATATTAACATAATTCAAACGCAAATGAACACAAACAAACAAGCAATCTAACAAATGCAAATAAACATGAACGAATACTAATACAAGTTTTAAAACAATCTATATGATAATGACACGAAAACAAGAAAATATTTTTGTTTTCAGAAGTGCGGCGCATATGGAAACTTGTGCGGCGTACATGCAGCAAAGTTTTCCAAACTTTTTATTTTTATGATTTTTTACTGGAAACTAACAAAATAAAATAATTATAATAATGCAAACACAAAAGGGTGACGAAAATAAAAATGTAAATGCAATAAAAAAAGAAAACTAAGAGCACATTATATATATACATATTATTTTCATGATTTTTATAAACTAAGAGCGCAACAACAGAAGTGCGGCGTACTTACTGCAATTTTTTTAGATATTTTATTTTTCACATATGCAATGCAAGAGAAATAATCAAACAAAACTAATAAACAAACAAACAGATAGCATGATTTATCATATAAACAGGAGCATGCAAAAAAACAAATAAAAGCAAAAACAATTTAGAAATAAAAATCTTTTTGGATTTTTCATTTAAATGACAAACTAACTATTCATAAATTTACAAGGCGTGTAATCAAATAAGATTGAATTTCAAATGATTACATACCCGAATCTAGCAATTTAGGGGTTTGTGTTACCGCTAAACTTAATCAGTCACGAGATGAACAAGATCATAGGACAAAAGTGCGCCGGTTTTGGTGTGAAACCAATGTACTTGCAAGATTCGACTTCACAATAACAAGAGAAAACAAGGAAAAGTACGATGTATTCCAACAGAAGTGCGGCGTACTTACAATAACAAAAGACAAATATATCACAGACTTCAAGGATTTAGAACACACGAACACACGAAACATGCACAAGACTAGCAAACAAACTGAGAACAACTAAAATAAATCCCCGACAACGGCGCCAAAAACTTGATGTGTGTTTTACAAGCTTTAAATTTATAATTTTAGAAATACAGGTTAATTGACTAAAAACACAACATGGGAAAGTATACCCTTTCGTGTGTAGTATAGCCTAGGTAAGTCCATGTCGTTCCACATGATTTGTAGCAGTTCACAAATTGTTTATCAAGTAACAAAGCTAAATGATTGTCACAGATCAAATAGCCAAAACGTGTGTAAAGCAAAGCAAGAAACAAGGCATGATCCACACAACATAATACATAGAGATAGAGCAAGACTTTATATAAACAAATCATGCAAGTTACAATTAAGGATGCATTAACGCAGCAAGCATATCTACCAATTATACAAAGGAACCCCTTTCGGCCTATAATCCTAAGCATAACTAGTGCATTAAGCATGGTTTATATCAAATATGAATACAAATGAATTCCTCCCAACCTGGTCGGTCAACATAAGCAAGGGTCTTAAACATTATTCCACTTGGTTTAATTATAGATTCACTAATCAATTCACACAAGATTAGCACCGGATTATTATAGACAGATAATGCAAAATTTATCAAGACAATAGAGCCTTTCGACCTACTTCTATTGCAATGACAAATCAAAAAATAAACAATAATCCAAGTGAAACAATAATGAGTCCATAAGCATTCATATTCACAAGTCATAGCAAAATCATCCAAAACTATATCATGTTTAACATATCGCCAAAACGAATAAGAACCATTATATTATATCCAAATAAGTATCATATATCCAAAGCATATCAAACTCAAAATTGTATTCATTATTTAAGTAAGAAATATACCAAAGTCACTAATGTATGTAATATGAGAACGAAGTACCAAAACCGATATTCCAACTTGTAACAAGCACAAAACAAAAACCCATTGCTTCCCTATATAAGAAACAACCGAAACCTACTGAGATGCCCTGAGAATCAGTTACGAACCCTATGGATATTCAGGAACACATCGCCAAATGGATTGTTTTGGTAACTGGTTTTAATATTGTGACTTAGACGGATTTTGGTGTGAATCTCTAAAATATCAAGATGATATATTGGTAAGTCGTGTGTATATGAGGTTTTGTGGTCTGGAAATAGTGGTGAACAGTGGTGAGTCAGGGTGGTAAATGGATGTTAGTAGCATGCGAGGTAAAGGGGTGATTGGACATTGGATCCTAAGACCCTCACCTAGTCCCTATTGTCACCCCCCGCTAAGGCGGAAACACGAGGCGTAACATCATAGATATCATCACAACACAATGGTGTCTACTATAGAGAAATCTAAATGAAGGAAATAATCAAATGGACACTATGTGTCATGACAATACTCAACACAAGATAAAGGAGTCTTGCATTACTAAATTAATGTCGTACACGAAAAAAATAATCCAAATACTAACAATCTCCAACATATAAGTATCAAGCAAAACAAATGTCATAAATGTAAAGACTAGAAAAGACAACTCCACAAGCATTGCCTAGGGTCTCTCTAGCCACTATTCCTAACATCCTTCTTATCATCACAATACTCACCTGAAAATGATGCTTAAAAACGTCAACATAAAGTTGATGAGAGTCATAGGTTTTACGACACCAATACAAGATTTAAATCAATTACTGTGATTAATAAAACAAAACATGGTAGGGCAGTTAAGCTAGCAATTATACAGGCTAACATGCAAACGCACAAACAACCATAACTAGGACGAAACGTGTCCCCCGATCCAACGCATATCTCACCATAAACGGGTAGGAACGTTACCCCCGATCCAACAACTCATAACACTGGGTAGGAACGTTACCCCCGATCCCAAATATGTCACTTACGCACCTAAAAGTCTACCAGCTGGAACTTATACTTAGGCCTGGACCAACACAACATTGAGTATTATTTCAACCCTCCAATTAGATTTAAATAGGTAGAACCACTACCCTCTAATCGGAATCACACAGAATTGAGTCTTATTTCAACCCTCCAGTTGGATTTAAATAGGTAGAACCACTACCCTCCAACCGGAATCACACAACAATGGGATAGGCGTACCCCTCCGCTCCAACCAACCACACAATAATAAAGCACATCACATATAATAACCACATAACTGTTCATGCCTCAAGTAAAACCACATAATCACAGCAATTAAAACTTTTCAAACCACAAGCATTATTTCCACCCCAATAAATCATAAGAAAAGAGGGGCTATGAAACTCACGTGATGCTAAAGCAATTCCCAAAATCCTCGCACCCAGCTAAACAACAAAATAACACGTGTTACACGCTATTAAGCCAAAATATTAAGAACATGTAACAATCATATGATGGATGTCTAAGGTGTTTATTTACCCTCATGGGTCACCCCGACACCATGCCCAACATTTACCAATTCGTTTACACACTTTTTCAGTGTTCAACAATTTACCCGAAAACACAGAATTTTAGTGTCACTTTACTATTTTCTAAACCACACCTACTGACCTTTATAAATTTTACCAAAAATCACAGGTTCAATATCATGAGTTTATTATCTCCATGATTTTTCCACTAATTTATTTCCCCTCTTAAGTGCCCCAAATAAAATCAAACTTTTAACTACTCAGTTTCAGATCTGAACGAACACTAAAACGTTTGGACCTAAAAACCATACTTAGACTCCAAATCAGAAGCTCTACTTTGGGATATTTTTAATAGACACATATAACTAAACTCCTGTAGGTTGGCTAATCCTATTTCGAATTTTAAGTGGGGGTTTTACACCTCGTAATCTGAATTAAATCTGACCCGAATTTACTGCTTTGACAACTTTTCTTGTAACCAACATTTGAATGACTTCCCGACCTTAAAAACTTTCGAGGCCAGATGTTCTGGAAACTAGACTCTCTAAGCTACATCATAGGCTCTGGAATCACATCAATTCATGCTTCTAACCTCTAGATATTCATGAAACAACACAGCCCTAAATTTTGCCAAACCCTAATTCAAGTTTTAACGCGAATTAAACCTAACCAATTACACCCATAAGCTTCTAATTAAACCCTAATCATTATAACATGTTTATTATATCATTAATTACAGATGTTATGAAACCCTAATTATCCATCATAATAATTATTACATGATTTAATGATAACTAATTAACAAAAGCTTAATTGAAACATACCGAAACCTTAATTTTTGAACAACAAATCACCTAGCTTGATCTTGAATAAATAAAATCTTTTTTCTCTCTCTGTCCTCGAGTTCGATCGGTTAAAAAAATATGGGGGTTATGATTTTGTATTTATAGTGTGGGAAAATTGATCTAGATAATTACCAAATTAGAATCATTATTATACTAAAATTAGTTTTTCCCTTAATTAGATTCCTACTAGGATTGGGCTTTGTAGGTCCAAAGTCTTGGATCTGTTTAGCCTTTTGTAAGACAATAGCTAACTTGAATAAATCCAAATCAACTATATGAGAGACAATAACTATGAATAATTACCTTCATTACCTTAAGTTTTTATAAAAACCTAAACTAATTTGGTAAATCATTTTGCTTATAAACTACTTTCTAAAAATAACTTTTCATTTCCAAATTCACTTTCTATATATGGAAAGTTTACTACCAACTTCCATATTTCAACCACATTATTCCTTTCCCATAATCACCACACTTCCATAAACGCTTAATCCTTAAAACAATGTTATTGACGTAAGAATGCTTAGCACATTCTTTCATATCTATATATACACCACACGTGAACGAATAGAATACTTAACACCAAACTCAAACACACTCAAAATGAGATGCCCATACACCTCAAAATGATATCAAGCACATAATTAACTCACTTAGCCCACATAAATTCACATAGCACAACACTTACACACATAAAAATGAACTCTTAGCCATTTCTAAAGGTTTAAACTAACCTGCTCAAATCACGGTTGTCACAAGTGCTAAATCCTGAATAGGTTGCTCATCCACATCTTCATCAACAGCGTTGTCTTGTCCACCTGCAAGAAATAGTAACTGTTCTTCATCCAATGCCACCCCATTCTCCTGAGCTTGCATCAGTAACATCTTGTCTTTGAAGTATTCAGAGTTCTGTGGTCGCTTGGGCTGAGTTCAGTTCCTTGCTTTGTGGCCTATACCGTTGCAGTTGTAGCACTTAACCTGCCTTGCTTGACTTGGATTAGAATTCCCGACTCTAATCTGAGCTCCCCCATTACCAGCTGTACCTGCACCTTGTGCATTGTTACCCTGTCCTCTATTTTGTTGACCCTGAACATTCTTAACCACAACCCTGTCGTCTTGAACTGTGGCTTGGTTCCTAGGATTTGATGAAGTTCTGAGTTGATTGTTTGTTTGAGGAAGGTATGTTTTGTATGATTAGGTGAGAAGGGCAAGTGTGTTGGTTAAATTCTCAATTAAGTTATCCGTTGGAGAGAGTCCCGAATCAAGTTAAGAGTTGTCAACAAAGTGTGGTGGAACACATGTTGATGATGGATTTGTAGATGATTGTGAATTGTACTTCTGAGGTGCAACATTAGATATCAAGGCGAGAGGATCAACTGTGTGTTGAGTAAATCGGTCCAACAGCATTTTGTTCTCATTGACATGTGCCTCGTGCTGCTTTAGATAAGCATACAGTTGATCATAGTTGGAGTGATATAGCAATTCTATACACGTAAAATATAAAATATATAATATGATGGAAAATTTCCAAATTACCTTTGAGGACAAAGGTAAAAAGGAAAATCTTCACAAATATATACATTATAATACGTATATAAACCGGGAAGTATGATTCCCGGGTCGTTATCCCCCAACGATTTGTGAAATTGAAACCACGTTTGATGTTCGGACAATGATTTGAATTGGAAACAAAGATTGATTTGATTATCTACTTTTGAAAGCTAAAAATAAACAAATTATAACAATTAAGCACGAAGACAAATAACGGGAAACCAAATTTTAACTAAAAACGCAAAACGGGACCCCTAAACGGAGGTCACAAACCCTAAATTTCTAAAATTAAACCTAACTTAAATTTTTCTTTTTAAATGGACTCTAATTGACTAAAAAGTAAGTTTAAAGAATACTAGAACAAAAACGAAGTTGAAATGAGCGTTAAAACACGAAAAACGAAAACGTAGACGAATCCTGTTCTTTAAAAATCGAAATTTTGCAAATTAGACCCTACGAAAACAAAACCAATTTTCCTAAAAACTTTGTGATAAAAGAAAATTTTCTAAAAAAGATTTATATTTTTTTGATTATTTTTCTATTTTTTTATGATTTTTTAAAGTTTATAATGAAAATAAATGTTTAAAAATACTAAAGTATCTATAAAAATTTTAGAAAAAATTCGGAAAATAGCTTATACTAATTGAAACCTAGGAAAAATAAGCTTATGAACACAGCTTATCAAATAAGCCACGAAATAAGCTGAAACAGCTTAAGAGGCTTATAAGGGAAAACGTGTATAAAAGATAAAGTGTGCATGTTTATAACGAAAAAGACCCAAGGGCGCAGTGGTAGTGTGTGTGTTATAAAGGTTGAGAGTGTTGAGGTCGGGGGTTCGAGTCTTGCTCACCCCCGACTTCCACTTTCCCTTTTTTTTTGAAAAACTTAAAAAAGCAAAGTTGTAAATAAGCTCAAAATAAGTAACTTTTATGAAGACACTTTTATTGATGACTAAAAATAAGCACAGATATAAGCTAAAAAGGTGGCAAATTACTCTAAAAAGGTTTTTTAAGCTAATTAAGCTAAAAACAGGTAAAAGCTAAAAACAGACAAAGATAAGCTATAAACTACTTATAACTAATCCTAATAAGCAAATTT
>BQNB010098595.1:0-25118 GCA_026074375.1 Tanacetum coccineum
AAATATTCTCCATCATTCAATTTCTCATCAAACCAGGATTACCTTCAATTGCAGCCTCGTTGGGACATACGACCCGGGAATATCTCTTCCGGAATCTTTTTATCATTGATTCTATCTTGTGTATTTTATCCTTTTGTGGAATTTGACCTTTTGCCTTGGTCAAGGGCATTCGGTTAGGATCTGTATTAGGGTTGCTATATAAGTATATACTATACCACGAATCAAGGACATCGAGTGCAAGGATTCTTATGATTCCAACCTTGATGAGTCGACATTCCTAGTCACACCTCTTTTCGATTCTAATAAGGATGAGTGTTTCACTCTTAGTGACGACGTTGAGCTTTTACTTCACCATGATCCGTCTATAAGCGTTGTTTCCATTCTCGAGGGGTTCACCGATGAACCGCCTCTCGAAGAGAATGATGATTTATTTGATTTGGAATCTAAAGAGAATGATTGGAAGAAGATTTTGTACGATGCTCCAATTGATGATTTGATTACCGAGGATAAAGTTTTCGACCCCGAGATTCATGAGATAATTTTTTCTCCAACATATGGAAGTTTACCCTTTGAGGATCACCATTATTTTTCCTTCACATATGTTATCCGAACTTTTCTTCCTTATTTCACTTATCTGGTGAATTCTCCTTTTCCTCTCTCCTCCGGGAGTGAGGATATCATTTTTGACCCCGGCATCTCCGCTTTTCATTTTTATTCTCTAAAGCCGGCGGCATATGAATGTCTAGTGGAAGTTTGCTCTTCCACTTGTTTCGTCCCTATTATCACGATGATATAGGGTGAGTCAAGCTAGAGACTCGCACAAAAACAAGCGCTTCGTGGGTGGCAACCCATGCTTATCCTTAGTAGTAGTATATTAGTATCATATTTATTAATAAGTGTGATGTGAGGAGGCTCACCTCTTCCTTTCTCGTGTTTCGTGTTTTGTAGTTTATGTCTAGGATTGCCCCGGATTATGAAGACTCTCGTGCTCGGTGTTTTATACATCGTTCACTCGATCATTGACCTTAGCATGCTTATATATGGGAATCCGATATCCTAGATCTTATCGACTAACGTTTATCTTTTAGCATAATTAATAAACAGCTTTATATTTGCGTAGAGACCCCTTAATATTTTGATTATGCCTTGAAATTAGTATGGGGGTGACAGTCTCACATTGAGGACAATGTGTACGACTTGGACTCTAAAGCAATTTGATGTGAAATGATATTCCAGACAACTTTTTAGTTTTGACCGAGACCCGATACAGGTCAGAAGGTGGTCTGAAAATGCCTCACAAGATTTAGAAGCAAGAAACGAGTACGGCACAAAAATAATTAAATTACATTTAATTATCACTTTTTATTAAATAAGATTATTTAATAAATTATTTAACATTTTATTCGGTGAGTTGTTGAAGACGCAAATATCGAGATAAAATGATCATTTTACCGGAAAGATTATCGGAAATATTCAACGATAATGATAAATTTTTAAATAAATTTTATAAAATACGTTTTGCGCGAAAGTAGTCGAGGTGAATTATTTTTATCAGAAAAATGATTTGGAAAACAATGGCGCAAGTTTCGAGAGTTGAATCGTCCGTTAACTAGTTCAAACGAGTCCCGAACCGCTTCTATCAAAAAGTATATTAAAAAGTTACACTTTTTACCCCCACACTATTATAGACTTGTCACTTTAGTTATATATATATATATATATATATATAACTTATACCCTTTTTCATTTCATTTCCATCTCAAAGTTATACACACACTCATCATCTTCATCCTCTCTCTCCCAAATAATCCGGCCACCCCTCCCCCACCTCCGGCCACCGTCGGTTGTCGCCGGAAAAGTTTTTCCGGTGAGTTTTTTCGACCAAGTCCCAACCTGCTCCTCATCAACGGATCTACTCGATCCCCACTACCACTTGCGGCCACGCGCCATTTTTCCCTTCCCCCTCTCCGACAGCCGCAACCCATCACCACCAGGATCATTATACCACCATCTTTATCACCACAACCGTCACCCAAAAAGGGTGCGTGTGGTTTATTAAAACAGAAATGGGTGCGCGGAGGTTTTGCTAGCCGCCACGAAGGGCGTGTTTGTTCGGTGGTAAAACACCACCACCGCCACCCCATCACCCCCACCAGCGGGTGCGTTTGGTTTTATTCATAAGCACCAAGGATGCGTTTGGTAGTCTCGCACCTCGAGGGTGCGTATGGTTCGCGGGTCAACAGCAAGAGGCAGGTTTGGTTTTGCACCGGTAGGGGTGCGTTTGGCTCGGGGTTTTAGAACTGCAGCGGGTCCGTTTGGTTTGTAACAGCCCCACCTAGGGCATGTTTGGGTTGGTTTGTGGTTTTCACCAGCGAGGGTGCGTTTGGGCTCGACAGAAAAACCAACCAGGGTGCGTTGGTTTGGATTATAGAGAAAAGGGTGTGGGTGGGTTCGGGTTAAGGTTATAACAACCAAGGGGCGTGTTTGGCTGTCGAAACAGCCGGGGAGGGTGTCGAGTTGGCTGTGGACAGCCGAGTATAGCCGGGGGAAGGGTTGTTTCGGGTTGTTAATATCACTAGGGTGCATTTGGTTGTAATAAAAACACCAAGGGGTGCGTTCGGTTGACTGCCACCACCACGAAGGTGCGTTTGGCAGTCACCACCACCATAGGGTGTGTTGGTTTCGGCTGTCAACCACCCACGAGGGTGCGTTTGGCAGTGACAGCAGCTAGGTGGTGTTTGTTTGTTCGTTGACAGAAACAGCAGCCAAGGGAGGGGCTGCGTTCGGGTTGGGTTGTGACCACACAAGGGTGCGTTGGTTTTATTATAAAACAGCCATAGGGGTGTGTTTGGGATTATCAGAAAAACAGCCCAAGGGTGCGTTTGGCTTAACAGCCACGCACAAGGGTGCGTTTGGCTGTCCATCAGCCGGGTCGGGTGCGTGTGTTTGGCTGCGAAACAGCCGGGGACAGCCGGGGCGTCGGGTTGTTTGGTCGGGTTTGGTTTGCAACGGAAATGAGTGCGTTTGTTATTGTGACACCGAAAAAGGGTGCGTTTAATTTAAAAGTATTCGATTATTTCGTTTATATTATAGATAAAATATATATGTGATGAAATCTGTTTAAACTTGCGGCGTCTAAGTAAAATGTGATATTAATATTTAAAACGGGAATTGATATTAATCTATAAGCCATAAGAGACACATTTTAGATAAGATTTGAGTTAAAAACGGACTTTGGCGCGTTTTTGTAACGGTACATTGTGAGCAGAAAACGGAACATGAGATTCGGGATTCGAGATGTTGAAAAGTTAGACTTTGGTTTACAAAATATAACAAATTATATTTTGACGGACGTTTTGATATAAAACGGGACTTTTAACTCCCATTAACGAAGAAACTGGAACGAAATCGAAATATACACTTTAGTAGAAAAATAGGTTATTTTTAATATATATTAAAAATGGCAGATCTATTAATTAAGCGATTTGAGCACTTTCGAGTCCGTTTCAGCCTTCCGGCGAAACACGAAAGTTGTTCGTAATGACATTTTACTTTGCCGCGAGGATTGTCTGTGTTAAAAATTAAGACATAGCGGGTCAAAACTAAAGGTCGGTTGATGTATTATTTCAATTAATTATATTTAAGACCACTGTTCGGTTCTAAAAACGGAAGGTCTAAATATAATAACTTTCGGTAGATATTCGACATAAGCTATGATTAGACGGAAAATAGTATATATTCATATAATATACTAAGGGTTAAGGTTTAAAGACGCGCAAGTGGATTTCTCATCACATGTATATATGTATGTATACATATTAAAATATGTATGATTTTCGTCGTTACGATGTACGCATCGTTGATCGTATTTAATACGTGTATTATAATAGAGCGACATAATTATAGGTCGTGGCCGAGATTGTTTGCAGCATTCGGTTGAGATTTTATTAATGACTATTTGATCGTGGTCTTTGATCAAGGTGAGTTTATAGCTCCCCTGTTTTTACTCGTTTTACATATATTTGGGGTGAGAACATGCTTGTTTGCAAATGCATTTACATGGTTGATTACAAATTGGTTTACATACTTAATTGCATAGCTCGCTATGGGATACATTATTTGACTTCATTTTTGGTCACAAATACATACTTTACATTTGAAATGATTATGGATTAGCTTAGGCTGATTGAAACTAATACAACAACAAAATTACTGCCCGGGTGTTCTTGGAGGGGACACCGGTAACGGGAGTACATATTTTTACTTTACTGCCCAGGTGTCCTTGGAGGGGACACCGGTATCGGGAGTATATATTATTTGTATCACTGCCCGAATTGGGTACATACAAGTCTACGTCACAGCGTCATGAACTGTAAATCACTTGGAGGGTGAGCGCGAATGTTATGAAATAGATCTATTCGGGTGTGGATCCCTGTTCGGGTGATTAAGCTATCGCCGGTAACGAACATTATAGCGTGATGTCCACGCGAATGATATAAAATAGATCTATTCGGGATTGACAACCCCCGTTCGGGTGACTAGCTATCACTGGGAACGAACGTTATAACATGTCGGATTATAACGTTGGGACTATAGGGCCCCCCGACAAATACATAATTGGTACTTTTGGTGACATTAAATTTGTCATGCATTCTTTATAAAATCTTTGGGATAATATTGGTACTTTTGGTGACATAAAATGGGTCGTGCATATTTTATAAACATTTTACATGGTACTGTGATGACACAGTGGATAAATATATTTGTTGAAACTTACATTCATATTTAAACTAATCTATGAACTCACCAACTTTAATGTTGACACTTTTAAGCATGTTTTTCTCAGGTGAATTAGATGCTTGGATTATTTGATGTGCATTGGAGTCTTTACATTCAAGTTTTTCATGGTGATGCAATTATGGGACAACTATTATTTTGATTTCAGAAAATCAACGAGATTGTTTTACAAACGACACATTTAGAGGTCGTTCTCTTGTATCTAGCGCTGTGTATTATGAAGTAGCACCCCAAGTGGTATTCCGCTGCGTTGTTGATAAATTTGGGGGTGTTACAGATTGGTATCAGAGCACTGGTTATAGAGAACTAGGTTGCATATTTTACCCTAGACTATAACCGTTTTCACAAATATTGCATCACATCAAACATTTTCAAAGTGCATACACGCTACTTGCTTATGTGCTTACATTACGTGTTGCATTAAGTGCTTACGTGACATACATATATATATAATATATATGCTTGCATTCCCTTCGCGTATATCGTACGCTTATTTATATAAGAGTTATTATATAAATACCAGAATATTTTTAAGACATTGTGGGTTGCACAATGGTCTCATTCTACTCGTCAGACATTGTGAGTTATACAATGGTCTCATCTTACTTCTTAGACATTGTGAGTTGCACAATGGTCTCATTTCGTTCCCAGACATTGTAAGTTAAACAATGGTCTCTAAGAATATTATTTTCTTCATAACTTTATATAATATCGTATTACACGGAGGCCGTTATAATTCTGTTTACATGGGATTATGTATGAATCTAAATGTTACAAGTCTTGTATAGGCGGGACTTGTAATAGGAGGATTGATATGGTAATCGCTATGTTGACTCGTTCATAGAGACCTTTACCTTGTTTACTCTAACCGAGTACTCATTATCTATCTTGAACTCTATGTAGTTCCCTTGATAGTTTTACTTTTCGCCTCCGAAGACGAGTTTTAAACACTCGTCTGATACTCATTAGAAGCACATGCATCGTTATGTTATCCACATTGTTTCTCAAATTTGTCATTATAAAGTCCTTTAAGGTTTCCACTAGTTTCATCCTTAGTTCTTAAGAAGAACAAACCCAATAAACCTGCTAAAAATCATCAGTGATAACCAGGCAATAAGTCTTATGGTTTAAGCTCCTTACAGATGTAGGCTCCAAATTAAGTCATATTTGCAGAAGCTGTACAGGGCGGACTAATAGAGTCTGCTGATTTAGCCTTATAGGAGGCCCTGTGTTGCTTTCTTTTCTGACAAGCAACACAAATATGGTCATTTTGAAAAATCTTTAAAGGTAAACCTCTTACAAGGTTTCCTTCACAAGTTTGTTTAAGTTTATAAAAATTAACATGACCTAACTCCTATGCCATTGTTAGTTTCAATCTATGTGGCTCTTTTGCAATCAAACAAGTAAAACTCCAGAAGGAACATGTTCTCTTGGTTGAAACCTGTACATATTATTTTGTCTAAAGGACTCTATGTAATACTTGATTTCATCAGGTAACTTAAGTCAGGAGACAAAACAAGACTTCAGTGTCTGTGAAGAGAACTCTGTTCTTCTTGTACACATTGTGACACGGAAAAGCGATGAAATGCTATAGTTCTTCTCACAAGCACACATCCTCAAAAATATAACTTCCTATTTTATTTTACCTTTACCAGTTATGTAACCTTTACTACCTCCAAAAGCAACAGGGCCACCATTATAGTCTTGATATTCAGCAAGGTAGGCCTTGTTTCCAGTCATGTGCCTGGAACATCCACTATCAACAATCCCTTTATTCTCTAAAGCTTTATGTGGAACATCCTGCACATGAAAAATAAGAGAAATTAGTTTCTCTTAGGGACCCAAGCCTTTTTGGGCTTGGGTCTGCCTAGTGGATCTTTAGAAGTAACACATTTTCTAGTATTTGATCCACCATTGTATTTGGAGACTTTGTTCCAGTAATGTCTTTTGGTTCTCCAATTACAACCTGCTGAGGGCTTAACAACAGTTTCCCTTTTTCCCCCAACAGCACTAACTGCTTTTACCTCAGCAGTATTAACTTTTTGATTTGAAAATTTTGTTCTTGGTGCTGTTGTTCTATTAAATGGTCTGTTAATAGGTGAAAGAGTTTTATGAAAACTAGTTTTTGGTCTAGCATTATTCACAATAGGTTTAACAGTATTAACTTTCTTAGCAGCATTAGTTGGTACTGTCTGACTGTTAAAATTATGCCTAGCAGTATTTACAGTGTTAGTACCGCTAGTTCTAGCAGTATTAACTTGAATTCTGCCAGTTCTAGTTAGTACTGCTGCAGGAACAAATTGGTTTTGGTGATTCACTCTTTGCACATTGTTCCACACTGGCCTATTTTCCCTTTGACCAGTACCCTTACTCATCCTTTTGTTCAATTCAGCTTGTTTAGCCATTCTTTTCTCATGGAAATCACAATCTCTAATAAGATGGCTAAAACTACCACATACAAAACATGCCTTTTTGGTAAACCCATATCCCAAACCCAATTTTTTAGACATTAAACCACTACAATCCTTTTTGTCAGGTTTAGGGCTCTTACTACATGTGTTTTGTTCTTTAACAGTTTGCCTAGGAGTTTTTACATGCTTAACAGTATTAATAAAAGCAAAACTAGGTGTTTCCTGTTCTTTTGAGGGTACAGACACATGTTCATCATCACTATCTGATTCATACTCCTCAATGATAGGAGCATCAGACCAAACTTTAGGTTGACTTACTACTTTGGGTTCATTGACAACTGGTTCAGGCATAGATTCATGTGTTTCTTCACTAGAATTGGATTCACAAGAATTAAAGTCACTGCTCCTAGCATCAGATTCACTAGGTTTAGATTGCTTTGGACCATATGTAAATTGTGAGTCATCTATTTCTTTATCAGGTCCAGAAGGGATGTAGATCCCTGTCATTGGAGGGGGAACTGCATGCATCCCCTCTGCATATCTATCATTCACAGGACTATCTTCTATATCACTTGTCCTACTGACAAACACACTTTGAAAAACTTCATTTTCATAACTTAAAACACACACCTGTTATTCATTTGATCTCCCATACCCATAGCCCAGCTTTTGTCCCTTGCACATCATATAAAACTATTTTGCAGAATTATTTAGACTTTTAAAAGTGTTGTAGCATTTTTCATACTTTTGCTTTCATTCTTCTTTTTCTTTTTTAGCTTTCCTTTAGTTTCTTTATGATAGGTGAGCCACTATCTGTTTTATCATCCAAAATAATTTTCATAAACTGAATCTTTTCCTATACCAAAGTTGATTTTGTAGATGAGCAACTAATTGTGCTTCTACTTTCTTTAAAGCTTGAGTATATGCCTGAATTTCTATACTGGCATCACCAAGTTGTTCCCTCTGTTCATCATATAATTTTTTAAGTTTAGAAAAAGATTCTTTACACTCTTTTGAACAAGAAGTTACCTTAGTGTCTGAGCCTGAATTGCTATAAGCCATCAAAACATAGTTCTCTTGCTCATCTTTTGAGTGACTAGTCCAATCAACACCATCTCCATCAAGAGTTACCAAAGCTTTAGGTTCATCCTATTTACCAGATCTCCTCTCATTGTCTTTAGCTTTATTCCCAGTGTTCCAAGCATCTGTCCTCCTACTATCTTGATTCTCCTTGGATCTACACTCTCTAGCAAAATGCCCTTTCTTGTGACAATTGTAGCATTCGACTTTGGTTTTATCAAAACCAACCGGTTCTTTGGCATCAAATTGCAGCTTTCTACCTGTCTTTTTGTAGAACTTCTTAAGTCTCATGGAAATCATGGCCACCTGCCATTTCAAATCTATTTCTTCTAAATCGAACTCATCAAGCTGTTCCAAATCCTCATGATCCAATTGTGGGCCACTGGATTGATTAGCGAAAAAGGAGTACATGAGTTCATCAGTGTATGAAGAAGAGCCTTCCCTTTGGGGGTTATGGCCAGAAGAGCTAGAAGCACCATAAGTAGTACTAACTTCATTAGTACTGCTAAGGTTCTTAGAAACAAATGCCACATTTTAGGTGCTAGAGGATGATGCCGTAGAGCCTTTAACATCAGACTCAAAGACTCTAAGATTATTATACAAATCATCAAAACTGAGATTGTCCACTCCTGGCTTGGTCCTCATGCTCAAGGGAAACTTGAGATCCCAGGCTGTGAAGGTAGAGACCGAGGAACTTCTGATTTAGCATCTTCAGTTGAGAAGCCTGCACCATGACTCTATAGTTGACTCAGAAGACTTTAGAAACCTGTCTTAGAACTTATGCAGCCTTCTGGCTGAGTGATACAAAGAAGCCTTTAAACTACTACTTTAGAATATACTTTTGCATCTTCTTTGATTCATCATTGCCACCAAATCCAGATTTGATAGCTTCCTACATCTCTTTTGCATCAGCCATTTTGTGAAATTTTAGCAGTGATCCTTCTGGGGAGGGTAAAAAGCCATATAAGCTAGGTGCGGTCCTTTCGCTTTCTTTCTTTTTCCTCTAGCTAAATTTTATTCTGCAGTCTTGGGATGGAGAACCTTTGTTCACCCATTTATATTGCTGAGTCTCACAGGACATTGCCTATTTGATGACTTCCAATAAGGATTGTCTGTATGGCCAAACAATGGTTTCATTTTCTTTTGGGCCCTTATGTTATAATTCTCCCTTTTAAGAATAGGGTTAGTTTGGTTTGATGGTTGAGACAGTGTGAGGGGCTTGTTGTGTTGGTGTTTGTGTTTGTGGTGGTGGTGGTGGAATATCATCATCTGATCCAGCCATTGAATAGATTTGTAAGGTAGAGGTTTATAACTGGTGGGTTTTAGTTCTTCTTACTCAGAGTTTCTCTACAAGCTTTGATACCACTTGTAGATCCCAATTCAATATAGATCTTTCTTAGCCTTGCTTATATGGTTGTAGCCAGGGTTCTATTAGCGCGCTATAGCTGCGACATAGCGCGCCATACGAGCTCGAAGCGTGACCTTCACTTTGTTACGAACAGGCCAAAGGCGTCAGTCTCTAGGGCTAGTGGCTCGCGTTGCAAATATAGCGTCTTTATAGTTGTGATAAAGCGCCGCTTATAGCGCATAGCGTGGCGAGCACATCAGTTTTATCATCTAAATTAATTGTCATAAACCTAATCTTTTCCTCATACCAAAGTTGATTTTGTTGATAAGCAACTAATTGTGCTTCTACTTTCTTTAAAGCTTGAGTATATGCCTGAATTTCTATACTGGCATCACCAAGTTGTTCTCTCTGTTCATCATATAAGTTCTTCTTACTCAGAGTTTCTCTACAGGCTCTGATACCACTTGTAGATCCCACTTCAATATAGATCTTTCTAGCATGTTAAGGGTTGTAGCCAATATGGATAGTTCCACACTAACTACAGGAGAAACAATGACTATGAACACTATAAGTTATGCGGAAACTAACTTATAATGCTAAAAAGAACAATGAATATTAATAACTAAACTTTTGTATTGATCTGCTAAAATGATTACAGATTACTAACTATGAGAATGATTTTTGGTAAGAGATATGTATCTTCTCTAATGCCGTAGGGTTCCTTTTATACACCAAGGATAAACCCTAACAGACTTACAAAATGCGTAAAAGATAATGCATATCTTTTCCTATAATATCCCATGCATATCTCTTAAATGCTACTAACTATTTTGTACTGACGGTACAAACTAATACTAACTAATACTATCAGTATAAACTATAACTGTCGGTACTAACTATTACAACTAGCGGTACTAAGTCATGAAAACATAATTCCCAACAAAGAAATGTGAAGAAATTTGAGGTTGAGGGTGATGAATATATGATGGAAGTGGTGAAGTGTTTTGTATAATGGTTCTTGGATTATATGGAAGGCATGATATATCCTAAGGTTTAAAATATCACATAGGATTATATAGCATGATTATAATATAAAGTAGAAAAGGTTTAAAATTAAGAAAATTTGAATTTTGGCGCTTGGCCTGGTGACCCACAGATGTAACACCCCCATTTTTACATATAGCAGCGGAAGCTAATCTGAGGTATTACTTCAAAGTACAATAGTCATAATCATAGAAAATGAATCAAAAGAGACGTTTTTGAAAATTTAGTTATCATTCATTTATTCATCAGAGTTTTTACAAACAAAAGGTCCCAAAATCTAAAACATAAAGTTTGAATGATAACAGTTTTGCCATCTTCAAGTCCACGCCACTCCGTGCCATAAGTTACTCAATTACCTGAGATAAACATGCTAAAAAATCAACATAAAGGTTAAGTGAAATCCATAGGTTTAAGTTAAATAGTTTGAATGCAAATTCAATATTGGGTTACGTTGTTATACACCCATTATTTGTAAAACAATATTATTGCCATTAGCTCATGAATCCGAAGCCTTGGGATAAATAATAATCACACGTTATAGCCCCAACGGGTGCCTTTGCCAAAACACCTGCAGTTATATTCTAATGATGTGCAATTGGTTACCGATATCACTGGGTACACCAATCGGGGAGTCCAGCCTAAATAGATCTATTCACAACATTCACGCTTACTCCGTAGAGTAATTAACCATTCATGATATTGGGGACTTAAAGGCAAAAGTAGTTACTTAGGCAATAATAAATCAGGATAGCATATAGAAAATATTTGCATTCATGGTTTATAGCATGTATCCCCCTCGCATGTTTATAAAACATTTGAAAGATTGAAATACGAGGCTATGAACTTACCTTAACAGTATAGGGAAATTTGATTGATAGCAAAGGTATATGGAATGAAAGTAAAGGCTTCGTCACACGCAACCTGGGGTAATACGTCAAGTTTTAGTTTGATTGTTAATGTTTTAAAACTTTTAAAAATATAACGTATATCTTTGATTCATCAATTTATAGAGTATTGTATCACAGTTCGGGCTATCATAATCCAGAGGCCACGCAGTATTGTTTGAGGAGCCAAGGCACTTTAAATCGTAAACCCAGCAAATCTTTGTTGGTGGTCCAGGGTGAAACATGAAATGATGACTGTAATAATCTTCTTCTATGCTTTGTTCATCATCACTTTCATTAATTCCTTCTATTGCCATAAAGGCCGCTTCTTCAAAAGGAGTGTCTTAGACCATAACACTAATATTCTGGTGGACATCACCTTCTCCTTCTGATATGCTATAATACACTGCTATCATCAAAGTCTGCTGAGACATATCCCAATTTTGTCATCAAGATCCAGTTCTGGATAACACTAATCTGTGAATAAAGCCTAGCTTACTATCTGCAATCTTTGCAAGTGTCCTTCCATTCCCCAAATAAGCATTAGACTTTTTGACCCGTCCTTTATCATCCTTATACTTCCTCTTGAATGGCTTTACATAAGAATTATATGGCTTTCCTTTGTATGTTCTTGACTTTCTAATTCCATATTTCTTCCTGTTATTCTTGTAGTAACCAGGAATTGGTATGGCAGAACAAAGGGATAAGTCACTTAATTCTTTGGCAAGTGCCGCATCTTTGCAAATTTTTGAGACGAAAGTATGGGTGAATTTGATTGCAGGAAAAACTCCTGCGCTGAGACCAGGGTGTTTAGCTTTAAATGATTCTTCTATCTTCTTGGATAGAGAGGGTGGTAGTTTAGCAAAAAGTTTTTCCGTTGTTGAGGTAAATTAATATCCCAGATTTTTACTGCCAAATTTCGAATCATTCAGAATGACCAAAAAGTACATGTTTCCTTCACAAGTTATACTATCTAAATACTGTAGGCTTCTGTCATGTTCATACATTCCGACCTCTATATGGGTCTTCATTATAATCAGTTGCCTTACTTGTGAGGTTATGTTTTGTGGGTCATCTGCAATTGTTTCAAGAACAGAGTATGCCTCTGGGTATGCAGTTCGCCATTGCTGCCACATTAATTTTTTGCTTTCTCCAAGAAGGTTCTCCACAAAAGCTAACTTTGCCTTATTATCAGACCATGTTTGACTATTGAGTCTATTGATTGTTATAGACTCCCACCTTGATATTACGTCTGACCATAAGCCTGGATCTGCTGGTAAGACAAGCATTACTCCTGATTCCGTCCATGCCGGTGGTAGTGTCCACTGTGAGTTGTGATACTCACCATATCCTCCGTAAAAAGGTATTACCTTTTCCTTGAGGATAACCAAACTGATGGTCTGGTTTATATGTTTAGTAAAGCGGGTTTTTAGTCTTGTCGGTGTATAACTTGCTGCCCCATTATTGTCATCATTGAGTTTGATAAGCTTGTGCTAGATATCTGCATCATCATCTCGCAGCTAATGGGAATGCGTGCCTTCATGTTTTATTTGATGATTTGCTATGCTATTTTAAATTTTCTAAACTTAGGTATGGCATTCTTGATCATCTTTCTCTTCAATTTTTTAGAAAGAATGAGTGTAATAGGTCCTCACCCACGCTTGCAAGCGAATGGGTTATTCCCATTCCTTTTTTCTGATTTCTGCTTATGAATAGTAAGTTGGTCATCCCATTGTGGCAAGTATTCATCAAGAAAGTCTTGTTGGTTTTGTGAAAATTGTTCTTGTAAGATAAGAATCTTTCTTTCGCTTCTTTCATCATCATCCCAGTCTTCTTTTTCATCAATAATTGTTATTTTTCCTAGGGTAGCTTCATTTTCTGAGAATTCATCTCCCCATCCAGTTGCTGCAATTTCTTTAATTGGGGTTGAATTTGTTAGAGTATCATACCTAACATAATAATCCCACTTTCCTGATAGTTCACCTAGGGTCGACCACTTTTCCCATGACCTCTGTTTTGATCATTTTGGTTTGTTGGATCGCTTAACTTTATTTAATGGTTCTTCTTCTAGGGTCTTGCTTCATTTAAGCAATCCTCAAAAAAACATATATCACAAGGGATATGTTGTGTTTGTGGATCTTGCACGCAGATTCCTATAAAATGTTCTTCATCTTCATCTAAGTGGTCATTACCCAGTATTTCTCGATCATGTTGGTCAACTGAGTATCTTGCCGGTTGGGGTGCTCTGCGATATCTTCAACTGGAGGCTTAATATCTGTTGAAGCCTGTTCATCACTGTGCTATCTTGATGGAACACGTTACCGAATTTATGTTTAGAAGGTTTGAGGTTCAGCCTTCATATCCTTCAAGTTCTTCTACACTTCCACTTCACAGATATTATGCGTGATGCCAAGTTTGTTGTAGGTGATCTACAACGTTGTCCACGCTGTATTGGAATCTCATATAACTGGTATTTGATAGTCTACCAATCATGGCCATTGTGACTAGCAAGTTACTTTCACCTCCTTGCCATGTATCATATCCATGAGTTTGTATAGCAACTTCCACATGGTTGTGGAAATCATCTATACTTAAAACCATATCATGGAACATGTAGACTAGCTGTGTTCCTACAGAGAGATCTACTTCCATGGTTCCAATGATTTTCCGACTATCTTCCCATCTGGTGTCTCTGAGGACCACCAAAGCATTTGTGCCAGCACTTCTTCGATGTAGTGCATGTAACCTTATCATGAATATCCCCAAATGGATATGTTAGAGACCTGAAGTTCTTAGGCTTTGATAACTTTGTTGGTTACATAATGGGAGATTGGTTTGGTTATCATTGATACACAGAATTCTTTGTTCAGTGTAATGTTGGTATACTCAGTGCCTTGCAGTACTTCTATTGTTTGAATAAAGTACTTCTGCTAGGACAAGGTTTGCTCGCCTTTCTCTTGATAGTTCTAATTGTCTTTCTGGGTCTACAACTGACTCTAGGGTAATATTATAATTGTTTCTTCCAAATACCCTTCTTGTTGCTCTAGCTGCTTGATATATGCCTCTGGTCATTGCTCGATAACCACGGATTTGATCTTCTTGAGTTGGAAGTTCTGTTGTTTGAGTAGAACTTCTGTTGAGGATGTTTGGCCTTCTAGAACTCATTTATTTGGTTCTTTTTCAAACTTTTCTTTAAAGATTTTATTAGGATCTTCAAAGACGTGTATTTTCCCATCCGTTCTTTTTACGGGGAGTTTACCACTGATTGAGAAGTTATCAAGTCTTTTGGCTAAACTTGATATTGAGTCTTCAAGGTCAGCAGGCTGAATCTCCTTCTCAATAATAGTATAAACTCTTTGTTTGAGTCTGTCAAGCTTTTCTTCAAGCTCAATTAACTTCTGGCTTTGTTTAGAAGCTAGGTAAAGTAAAGTGTTATTTTGTTTTATAACAACGTTTACTTGATTAATCAAACCTCCTTTGTAATCAGAATTTTTTTGCAAAAACGACTGCTGGTGATTCAATATCTTCAGTAGCTTGTATAGCTTCTGAAATTTCAGTTTGTTGCCTTTAAATTGGCAAGTACTCCATCCGGTGATTAGTTTCGTTAACTTCGTGAAGAATGTGGTTCAACCTTCTGGATCTCAGATTGAGATCTTCATTTAGTCTAAAGAGCTTCATTTTCGACTAACTATGTTGCATCAGTCTATTTTTTGAACAAGTTAAGACTATCCCTTTTAATGAGTGGTAAGGACTGTTGTATCTCAGTTGAGATCTGATTGAAGAGCAGTATTCTGGTTTCACTCTGTGATTTTCTCAGTAATTCCTCAACAAATTCAAGCTTTTCTTGACAACTATGACCTCTAGACTCAATTCTTTTTGTTTTCAGAATACTTTTGTAATTTTTTGAGTGCAAACCTTAGAAAAATAGATTATAGAACGACTATAAACACGAGCTAAATTATTAGCTAAAATCGGATGATCTAGTTTTAGGACTATGTTTCGTTAAAGAACGATATATTCAGGATCCTATAAGTTCGTGAATTATCTACCAATACTGTATTTCTTGCTCAAAGCGCTCGGACATAACATTAAAAACTTCAAAGGATATATTTACAAACTTGTTTTAGATTCACCAAACGGTTAACTTCAAACTTTTTCCGGATTTCTTACGGTACTTTTTTGTAAAGAAGTCAATTGCGCTGTCCTTATCAAAACAAGTGGTTTTATGAAATTTTTAATAAAAATGTTACCGCAAAAATAAAAATTATTGATAGAATAATACCTTTACTGTTTTTCCTGAATATACCTGAAGGGTTTAGCCTTCCATAGAGCTAAGAACATTTTGATTCAGAAGGCTATGATGACCAAGAATGAATTAGGTGTTCCAGGAAATTTTTATCTTGTACCAAAGCTCAAAAACTAAAACTTTAAAGTACAAGTATTACTTAAAACACACATTTTTATTAAAATACTGCGGAAGCTTTATTACAATGGTGGATATTGTAGTGGTAGTGGATGATGATTTACAAATGATATTACACGCCTTTTATAGGCTAAACGAAAGGGAATAAACTAAGAATATGCCTTGGCATATGGCATATACCAAATAATATTCTGGGCCATTATTGACTTTTTACATTGGCTAATTTGGACTTTAACTTTAATTAGACATATTAGACATAAAGATAGGTGGCCGACACATTTGAATTTTAATTTTGTCACATACGGGCCCTCCGAGCTTCTAGACAAAGGGGAACGGGACGATTTAATTTTAACTCTTGCAATTTTTATCTTATACCAAAGCTTAAAAACTAAAACTTTAAAGTACAAGTATTCCTTAAAACATACTTTTTTTATTAAAAATACTGCAGATCTTTATAACATGGTGGTAATGGTGGATATTGTAGTGGTAGTGGATTATGATTTACAAATGATATTACACGCCTTTTATAGGCTAAACGAAAGGGAATAAACTAAGAATATGCCTTGGCATATGGCATATACCAAATAATATTCTGGGCCATTATTGACTTTTTACATTGGCCAATTTGGACTTCAACTTTAATTAGACATATTAGACATAAAGATAGTGTGCCGACCATATTGAAATTTTAATTTTTCACATGCGGGCTCCACTGGACTGTTGGACAAAGTAGGCACGGACTATTCAATTTTAACTCTTGCAGATATAATCATCCCATCACCGGTCCATAAAAAAAACTTAAAATGGTCACTGGCTGTCATCATCTTCAGAAATCCTTTCCATTAAGCGGTACATGTTTTCTTCTGGATTATTGGGCTGGACTTCTTTGAGCTTAGATGTTGTTGCGGCCCAGTCGTTGGGCAAGGCCTTCCAGTTCAATAAGGATTCTCCTTGCTTCTTTTTTTTGAGTTCTGACGTCTTCTCTCTGGTCAGACCAGTGGTTGTCTTTGGTTGACATGCCAAAGCAGATTTAGGCTTTGCATTGTATGATTGCTTGTAAACTTCGCATTGCTTTGACTGCTTCCTTTGCTGTTGAAATTTCAATGTCCTGAGCGACTGACCTCCATGCATTAGATTTATCTATTCTGATTAGGGTTTGGTTGGCCTTGAGCTGGTAATGCCTGTATAGTGCTCCTGGTTCTTCATGTGTGAAGATAGTCATTGTGAAGATTCTTGGAAATGGTTGGAAATCTTCATGACTTCTTCGCAAGTGATCTTCATATTCTTCTGAAAGGCATTGGGGGACTGTAGAACTTCCTCCACTGAGTAAAGAGATGCTACTGCTAATTCCTTCATTTCCTATTGCATTCTGCAAACCCAAGGTTAACAAATTCTTGAGGTGGAGAAATCAGCTTGAAGTGTTATGTTTCCCTTCTAGAAGAAATGTTGGTTATTCCTGAATTATGTAAAAATTTTTATTTGATATGGCCATATGTTTTATTTTTTTTGGTGACTTAGCAATCTGCAAACTTAATCCACCTAACTACCTGTGAGGGATTTGTTACTATTAAGTTTTTATTATTGAAAAAAACTAATTATGCCAGGCAATCTGTTTCCTTAAGGGGACCTCCTGCTTTGTCTAGGTAAATTAATTCTTTAATTTTCCAAAGGTGTTTGATTCATGCATTAAATATCGCATCAATAGTGGATTTATGTTTTGAGAATTTTCCACATGCATAAGCGCAATTTTTTTTTTGAACTTCTTGGATCATCCCTTAGCATTTTTCCAATGACTACTCCCCCATCCTTTCCATGCATCCTCTATCTCCCCAAGATATGTAAGCATTTACTGGAGGAATTTCAAGATCTGGAAGATTTTGAACCTGTTCTTTGATTTTTCTGACTAACTCGTAATCAGAAGACTTCAACTTTTATCTCCATGAGCATTTGTTTTTTCATAAAGTGGCCTTAGGAGTATCCCAACTTGGGGATATGATTTCGAGCATAATTAAGGATTCCAAGAATGACCTAACCTTTCTTTGTCTTCAACGTCCTCTTACATTAAAGCAAACAACTTACAATGTCATTATTATGTGTGGTTTTGCAACTTTATGGTTACATCTCTAAGACAGCTCCCCAAAAAGTCTATTGTTGAGACTGCTATCTTCATTTTTGTTAGAGATGAGACTAGACCATTATCTTCACAGATTTTCAGCATCTTTTCTAGGTGCTTGGCATGCTCCTTTTCATTCATTGAGAAAACCAGTATATCATCAAATATACTGCGATGAATGACTATGTTCCTTTGAAGCATTTATCCATCTTTCTTTGGAATACTGCTTGGGAGTTTTTAGGCCAAATGGCATAACCAGCCATTTATATAGTCCTCCTTGGACTAAGAACGCAGTCTAAGGGATTGATTCTTCATCCATATCAACTTGAAGGAATCCTGATTTGAGATCAAAAAAGTAGATTTTGCTTTTATTAAAGTTGTTAAGAATAAGCTGTTCTATAAGTTTGTAGTTTTAAGTTTTAGCTGAAATTCATTTTTTTCAATAAGCCAAAATAAGCTAGATCGTAGGGTTTAATTTGAACTTTTTCATTAGTTGAAGGTTATTCATTTTAACTGCAGTGTAAATTTTAACACCATAGTTTACCCGCCTACCCTTTACTTTCCTCTTTTACAATTTCTACCCTAGACTTTTAGGAAAAATAAAAAAAGGGGAATGACAAGAGGTCCGGGTGAGCAAGACTCGAACCCGGGACCTCTCGATACGATCCCCTTTATAACTCACACTTATACTGCTGCGCCCTTGGGTCTTTTTCGTTAAAGACTCAAGGGGTTTGGTATTTATGTACGTTTTGTGCTAATAAGCTTATAAGCTGTATTAAGCTTATTTCGGGGCTTATTTCTTAAGCTGATTTTTGTTTCTTATTTTTCCTAGGATTGTTAGAGTGTCTAGTATTTTTTATAAAATTTTCAGAATTTTTCGTAATCATTTACTATTTTTTATAATTTAATTTAGTTAAAACTTTTAAAAATTCATAAAAAATATAAAAATTATCAAAAAAATATTTTTCTTTTTTAGAAAATTTTATTTTGTCGTATAGTTTGTAGGAAAAATTTAAAACTTTTCGTAAGGTCATTTTTACAACTTTTTATTTTTTAAAGAACGGGTCCGGGTACGGTTTTTGTGATGACTCGTTTTTGGGTCAAACGAACTCCGTTTTCGGTCTAGTCTTTTTCATTCTTCGTTATTTGTCCCGTAGAGTAGTTTAGAAGTGAAAATTTCTTCGTAGGGTTATTTTTGAAGATTTTAGGTTTTTCCCCCTTTGTTCGGGATTCGTGCTCCCGTTTTTCAGCTTAATTTCGTAATTTTTAGGATTTTCTTAAACGTTTTTATTCGTTATTGTTTAATTTGACTTTTCCACACTCTCAATTTAATTCTCTCCTTCAAACTCAAATCTTCGACTGTATCGATTCTCCAGTCCAGCCTCGTTGGGGATAAACGACCCGGGAACACTCTATACTACTTCTCGGTTGTATTGATCTTGTTGATTTTTAGACTTATATATATTTTATATTTTATAATATATTATATATTTAGTGTAAAAAGCTACGATCAGTCCCCTCCAAGAACACCCGGGCAGTGATTTAAAATAATGTGTTCCCCTCATGGGTGTTCCCTCCAAGAACACCCGGGCAGTAATGATTGTTGGCCCCGCAGGCGCCAATCCAATCGTAATCCGACAATCATTTCGAATGTAAAGTATGTATTTGTGACCAAAAATGAAGTCAAATAATGTATCCCATAGCGAATTATGTAAATGAGTATGCAACCAATTTGTAATCAACCATGTAAACGCATTTGCAAACAAGCATGTTCTCACCCCAAATATATGTAAAACGAGTAAAAACAGGGGAGCTATAAACTCACCTTGATCAAAGACCACGATCAAATAATCCAAATAAATCACAACCGAATCTGCAACGATCTCGGCCACGACCTATAATTATGTCGCTCTATTATAATACACGTATTAAATACGATCAACGATGCGTACATCGTAACGACGAAAATCATACATATTTTAATATGTATACATACATATATACATGTGATGAGAAATCCACTTGCGCGTCTTTAAACCTTAACCCTTAGTATATTATATGAATATACTATTTGCCGTCCAATCATAGCTTATGTCGAATATTTACCGAAAGTTACTATTTTTAGACTTTCCGTTTTTAGAACCGAACAGTGGTCTTAAATATAATTAATTGAAATAATAGATCAACCGACCTTTAGTTTTGACCCGCTATGTCTTAATTTTTAACACAGACAATCCTCGCGGCAAAGTAAAATGTCATTACGAACAACTTTCGTGTTTCGCCGGAAGGCTGAAACGGACTCGAAAGTGCTCAAATCGCTTAATTAATAGATCTGCCATTTTTAATATATATTAAAAATAACCTATTTTTCTACTAAAGTGTATATTTCGATTTCGTTCCAGTTTCTTCGTTATTGGGAGTTAAAAGTCCCGTTTTATATCAAAACGTCCGTCAAAATATAATTTGTTATATTTTGTAAACCAAAGTCTAACTTTTCAACATCTCGAATCCCGAATCTCATGTTCCGTTTTCTGCTCACAATGTACCGTTACAAAAACGCGCCAAAGTCCGTTTTTAACTCAAATCTTATCTAAAATGTGTCTCTTATGGCTTATAGATTAATATCAATTCCCGTTTTAAATATTAATATCACATTTTACTTAGACGTCGCAAGTTTAAACAGATTTCATCACATATATATTTTATCTATAATATAAACGAAATAATCGAATACTTTTAAATTAAACGCACCCTTTTTCGGTGTCAACACAATCAAACGCACCCGTTTCGGTGTCACAATAACAAACGCACTCATTTCCGTTGCAAACCAAACCCGACCAAACAACCCGACGCCCCGGCTGTCCCCGGCTGTTTCGCAGCCAAACACACGCACCCGACCCGGCTGATGGACAGCCAAACGCACCCTTGTGCGTGGCTGTTAAGCCAAACGCACCCTTGGGCTGTTTTTCTGATAATCCCAAACACACCCCTATGGCTGTTTTATAATAAAACCAACGCACCCTTGTGTGGTCACAACCCAACCCGAACGCAGCCCCTCCCTTGGCTGCTGTTTCTGTCAACGAACAAACAAACACCACCTAGCTGCTGTCACTGCCAAACGCACCCTCGTGGGTGGTTGACAGCCGAAACCAACACACCCTATGGTGGTGGTGACTGCCAAACGCACCTTCGTGGTGGTGGCAGTCAACCGAACGCACCCCTTGGTGTTTTTATTACAACCAAATGCACCCTAGTGATATTAACAACCCGAAACAACCCTTCCCCCGGCTATACCCGGCTGTCCCACAGCCAACCCGATGACCCAACCCGGCTCGCTGTTTTGACAGCCAAACCCGACGCCCCTTCCCGGATATACCCGGCTGTCCACAGCCAACTCGACACCCTCCCCGGCTGTTTCGACAGCCAAACACGCCCCTTGGTTGTTATAACCTTAACCCGAACCCACCCACACCCTTTTCTTTATAATCCAAACCAACGCACCCTGGTTGGTTTTTCTGTCGAGCCCAAACGCACCCTCGCTGGTGAAAACCACAAACCAACCCAAACATGCCCTAGGTGGGGCTGTTACAAACCAAACGGACCCGCTGCGGTTCTAAAACCCCGAGCCAAACGCACCCCTACCGGTGCAAAACCAAACCTTCCTCTTGGTGGTGGTGGCGGTTGATGATGGCAGCGACGGTGGTAGGTGGTGGAGAGGCGCGTGTGTTGGGGGATCGGATAGATCCGGTGATGAGGTTCACTTTTTGGTACTTGGCTGAATACTCGCCGAAAACTTTCCGGCGCGGTTGGCCTGAAAAGTGGCTGCCGGGAGGTGTGAGTTGGTGCCGGATAATTTTGGAGAGGGGAGAGTGGTATGTGGTGTATATAAGATAATGAAATGAAATGAAAAGAAAATTATATATATATAATATATAATTAATTGTGACTTGTTTTAATAGTGTAGGGTTTATTTTGTAACTTTTTAATATAGTTTCGATAATCATCGTTTGGGACTCAAGTCGATTCGAGTCACGAAACTCGCGCCATTGTTTTTCAAATTATTTTCCGATAAAAAAAAATTTTTTAGTAATTTAGCTTGATAATATTTCATAAATATTTTTATAACATTTATAAAAATGTTCGTTATTTATTTGCGAATAATCGCATTTTTCAACAAACGCTTTTGAATAAATGATAAATAATTTATTAAATACTTTTATTTAATAAAACTGATAATTAAATTATCTTTAATCATTTCCGGGTCGGTACGCGTCGTGGGCGGTTTTCCAAAACTTTGCAAGGCTGTTTTAGCCCTCTTCTGCTTGTTTTCAGGTCTCGGGTAAAACTGAAAAGTTGTCTGGAATATTATTTCACATCAAATTGCTTTAGAGTCCGAGTCGTGAAAACGTGATTTAGATGATCATTCTTATAAGTCACAGGGTAAGATAGTTATCTAAAGTTCCGAAGATGGGGATTGTAAAAGTAGTCAAAGAACAATCTAAAAATCTACTTCTTATATAAGGTAAGGTTTGTAAAAAAAATCTACCCCAAAACCCTATAAAATAAAACACATGGCATTTTGGATTTTTAAGGACCGTCGGATCAAAACCCAAGCAATATACCCCCACATTATCTCCTTCCCCATCAGTTACACAATTTCTCTGCCCTAAAATTATCCCCCAAACCCAATTCACCCATATTCAAATTCAAAATAAAATCTCATATAAAAAATCTTCTTCCATGTTGCTCAAGGCTCCTTCCTCAAAACCCGGATCTGCTGTAAATAAATTGATTGATGATCTATTGTTTCTGGTGATAATAATTGATTATTTAAACAAATCAACACATATCCCAAATCAACAAAAAAATCATTTGTCATTATCGTATGTGTTCATCAACATAAACAACTAAATCCATTGCCGATGAATTGAAAACCTTTTATCTTTTATGAATTTGAAGATGATTCAAAAAGTCACGAAATTTGGGAATACATCCAACAGATTTATTTTTGAGGTTATTTTTTTCTTTAGATGTTGTTTTCATCATGCTTTATTGATCTTCATATTTGCAATTGATTGTGTACAATTTTATGGATTTATCCCTAATTTCAAGTTTGTACTTTTTATTGATTATATGCATACTAGGTGCTTGATGAAATGCCTAAATGAAGAAAAAATGTTTTAACTGAAGATCATTTATTATTCACATGTTTAGGTATTTTTATGCTGTTAGATAATGGGCTACTTCTCATGGTAGTAAACTTTCTGGGTATATTTCTATGCACTTCTTCTATCATCGTCTTTTTTTATATCTACTAATTATCATAAAAAATTATGAGATACTGCATGATTTGCCTGTAAATAATTTATTGAAGTAGATAATATAATTTTGACTTGATTTTTAGATAACCGTGATAACCGTAACCTGGTCCAGTAGATATGAAATCATTGAAGCTCAACCGTTTATCGAATGAGGTCAAAGAGAATGAGTAGAAGCAATCCTCTAAAACTATACCAATATGTAAGTCTAAAAGTTTTATTTGCAAAGTTCATTTCAATCATGCTTTGTATTTTTTTTAGTGCTTTTATTTTGGTTTATGGTAGACAAACAAATAGAAAGATGGATAGCATACGACGTGAAAAATGTGGTTGAATAATGTTGTAACAGTTGTAATTAAACTTGAAAGAACCTATGTATCAAGGGCATATGGCAGTTATCCAAGCTCAACAACAACCATGAAGATGGGGATTGTAAAAGTACTCAAAGAACAATATAAAAATCTACTTCTTATATAAAGCAAGGTTTGTAAAAAAAATCTTCCCCAAAACCCTTTAAAATAAAACACGTGGCATTTTTGATTTTTAAGGACCGTCGGATTAAAACCTAAACAATATACCCCCACATTATCTCCTTCCCCATTAGTTACACAATTTCTCTGCGCAAAAATTATTCCCCAAACCCAATTCACCCATATTCAAATTCAAAACAAAATCTCATATAAAAAATCTTCTTCCATGTTGCTCAAGGCTCCTTCCTCAAAACCCGGATCTGCTGTAAATAATTTGGTTGATGATCTATTGTTTCTGTTGATAATAATTGATTATTTACACAAATCAACACATATTTCAAATCAACAAAAAAAATCATATGTCATTATCGTATGTGTTCATCAACATAAACATCTAAATCTATTGCCGATGAATTGAAAAGCTTTTATCTTTTATGAATTTGAAGATGGTTCAAAAAGTCACAAAATTTGGGAATACATCCAACTGATTTAATTTTAAGGTTATTTTTTTCTTTAGATGTTGTTTTCATCATGCTTTATTGATCTTCATATTTGCAATTGATTGTGTATAATTTTATGGATTTATCCCTAATTTCGAGTCTGTTGTTTTTATTAATTTTATGCATACTAGGTGCTTGATGAAATGCCTAAATGAAGAAAAAATATTTTAACTGAAGATCATTTTTTATTTACATGTTTAGCTATGTTTATGCTGTTAAATAATGGGCTACTTCTCATGGTAGTAAACTTTCTAGGTATATTTCTTTGCACTTTTTCTATCATCGTCTTTTTTTTATATCAACTAATTATCACAACAAAATTATGAGATACTGCATGATTTGCCTGTAAATAATTTATTGAAGTAGATAATATAATTTTGACTTGATTTTTAGATAACCGTAACCTGGTCCAATGGATATGAAATCATTGAAGCTCAACCGTTTATCGAATGAGGTCAAAGAGAATGAGTAGAGGCAATCCTCTAAAACTATACCAATATGTAAGTCTACAAGTTTTATTTGCAAAGTTCATTTCAATCATGCTTTGTATTTTTTTAGTGCTTTTATTTTGGTTTATGGTAGACAAACAAATAGAAAGATGGATAGCATACGACATGAAAAATGTGGTTGAATAATGTTGTAACAGTTGTAATTAAACTTGAAAGAACATATGTATCAAGGGCCTATGGCAGTTATCCAAGCTCAACAACAACCATGAGGATGGGGATTG
>BQNB010098596.1:0-14809 GCA_026074375.1 Tanacetum coccineum
TTGAAAGTTGTCAGAAAGCGGTCATATTCGTAAAATTCGGTAAAAAGACTGTAACGGTCATTAAAGTGTAAATTTTGAGCAAGTCAATTTTGACAAAACATATTTTGGGGATTTAAAATGTTTTCATAATTGTGAGGATGGTTCGATTGACTTTTAAACAAAAATTCATGTTTTCGGTCCTCACCCGGCAGGCAGCGTCTAAATAGAATTTTTGTAGTAAATTAAGGTGATATGTGTCGTATAAATAACCTAGATCTATGGAAAAGTGATTTTAAACGCAATGAGAATATTAATTAATCTTTTTAGCTTTGGTTATCCATGCATGGTACAAAGCATTTGTCATAACCTCAACATTCTCATTCTCATTTTGAAATCACACAAAAAAATATCTCTCTCTTCTCTCTCTCTATTTTGGACGAAACACCAAGGAACAAGAAACATTAATTTTTTTAAGATTATCAAGAACCAAGAACACGGGGTTAAAAGATCGATAGTGGGTTGATATTTGGTAGACGCGGGTTATAGAAAAAGGTTTTTGGGTCTTTCTCTTGCGTCAAAATCGAACCAAACTCGCCAAAAGTTGTAAGTTTTCTAAATTTGATTTTGAGTTGTACTTCTATGCTTATTAAGGTGTCTTATTACTAGTTGTACAAGTTGATCGTCATAAAAATCGATTCTTGGAAACGAAAAGTGTATAAAAAGGGTGTTTGTTTGCGTCAAAATGGAACAAAAGGAAGCAAGGATTGAAAGTTTGAATATTTTTGTTGTGGTGGTATTTTTATTAATTTATCAAAGTGCTTTTTGGGCTTATTTTGAAGAATGGTTAAAAATAAGCTAATGTATAAGGGCTTATTTTATTTTGGATTATATTTGTTAGGCTCGGCCCAACAATATGATGGTTTTGGGTTCGTTGCGCTCGGCCCGACAAGAAATGAGGGCTTGGCCCACTTATTTTGGCTTATTTTGGTCTATAGCTTATTTGATGTCGAGCTTATTAAAGCCTCGGCTTATTTTAATCATGGCTTATTTAGTTTTGTCTTGTTTCGGTTTGGGCTCAGCCCAACCGGTTTGTTGGTTTAGGGCCTCGATTTCGTTTGGTCCATCAAAGAGGGAATGGGCCCGGCCCGTTCGTCCTTAGATTATTAGCTTATTTGAGATCGTTGTCTTATATTGGTTTCGGCTTATATATTTAGCTTATAGCTTATTGGTTTTGACATATATATTTAGCTTATAGCTTATTGGTTTCGGCTTATATATTTAGCTTATGGCTTATTTGGATTTGGCTTGTGTATTTTGGGCTTATAACCTATATTGTATTCGGCCTATATAAGTTTGGCTTATTTGGTTTTTGCTTATTCGGTTTATGGCTTATTTGGCTTGGCTTATAGCTTATTGGTTTTGGCTTAATGGGCTTTGGCCTATATGTTGGACTTATGGTTTAAAGATTTTGGCTTATATATTGGGCTTATGGTTATTTGGGTTTCGGCCCATTTAACGTGGCATATTGGGTTTCGGTTTACAACTTGGACTTTATTAACTAGGGCTTTGGTTTTTGGCTGGGCTTGAATATGTAAATAATGGGTTTTGGACTAAAGACTTGATTTTAAAAATGGCTAGATGGACTTGTAAAAACTTAAGGATTAACATTTGGCTTTCGGGCCCAATAAAAGAAACTTTTGATAAATGGGATACTAAGACAAATGAATGGATTTATAATAGTTATGAAAGTCGAAAATGATTTAAATTGGATGATTTTGGACACGTTTGGATAAGTGCGTTGAAATTATAAGCTTTTGGAATTTTGTCAGAATTTTAGGAGAATGTGGAATAATTAATTTGTGTCAAGTTGACTAAAGGACAAAAGGGTAATTTTTGTAAATGTTAAACATTTAGGGGTAAACGATTGAATATGTACATACAAAGATGATAAAGATTTTATACTTACCCCGTTAAGCCTGATAAAGAGACGAAAATAATAAAATATTATATATATATATATATATATATATATATATATATATATATTATTATTTTCGTCTCTTTATTAGGCTTAACGGGGTAAGTATAAAATCTTCAAAGAGTTTGGTAAAAGATAACAGTTTTGTTATGAGATAACGGTTTTGGTAAAAGGTAACAGTTTTGTTATGAGATAACGGTTTTGAGATAAAGAGTAAAGGTATTGTGATAAGGAAAGAGGTTTTTGTAACGAAATTGAGAATCTTGGTGTAAGTAAATACGAATACTTGTACAATAAGACAACTCTATACAAACATTAATAAAGTGTCATAAATGATTAGGTCGTGGCTGGGTACTGTTGTGCGCTTGCATTGAGATTATTTGTGCATTGAGTTTGAGATTCGTGCAGTTTGCATTATTTGATATTGAGGATAGTTCTCGTAGCCCCATTTTTCTATTGTTTTTCTGTTGGGGGAAAATGATACTTAAATGTGTTTTGAATTGTTTTGAAATTTGACTGTGCGAAACGTGGTTTTGTTTTTGGGACAATTATGTGCTTATGATTGGTATGTGAATATATGTGATGGATTTTACTGCATGTACGGTAGTTTGGCATGAAGGTTTTAGGTTTTACTTGCGTGTACTGTGTTTGGCATGGCAAGGGTGATTGGCAAGGATTTGCTATGTCTATTTGTGGTCCTGTCCTAATATAGTGCTCCAGCTGGTAGGCCCTTTAGGTGCGTAAGTGACATATTTTGCTACCTGACTAGCGGGGATGATAGGCATGGTGATCGACTAGCGGGGATGCTAGGTCGTGTTTACATGATTAGCGGGGTTGCTAAGTCCTGGGTGATTTGTATATATTCACTATCATATTGCACTTTTGTCCACTGATTTGAGATATTGGCACAGCTTTTGGGTTTAAGGTCAAACCTACGAGCTCACCAACATTTTGTAAACGTTTTCAAGTATCATTTTTAGGTGTGTCAATTAAAGGTATGTGAAAGGATGTTGGAGAGCAAAGAATGTCACCAGGGGATTGGGTTCAGATGGTTTTTGTTTATTTTATTTGTCAGTCTTAAACTTGAAATTTATGTAAATTCAAGTTTATTTTTTGTAAATTGTAATAAAAGTGTATGATCTTTGTATCTTGCGTGTTGAACAGTATCGTGAGATCGAGTTTTAGCCACTGACGGGGTGTGGCACAGTTGATATAAGAGCCAAGGATATAGAGAATGTCGATTTTTTATAAAAATAAAAAATAAAAACCCCAACTATAACCAAGTGATTTTTAGTCTGCTTTAGTATAACCTTGAACCTGATGAAAGTCAACTGGGGGGGCCCCGAGCAGTTCCGTAGTATTTCCTAATTTTACACATAGCTGATCATAACTAGCTTAATTCTGAAGGACTACAAAAATTGCTGGGGGTTCGTTTTCTAATAGTTATGTTAGAGGAGGGAAGGCGTATGTGTGCGTGATGAGACCACTTGAAAATGATAGGATGTAAAATGATAAGAACACTTTTAAGTGTTGAGTTTGAGATCATTTTAATTCTGGACCGCCACGGCTGCACTTAGTAGTAGTAGTTGTGTGATGCTTAAGAATGTAGTAAGATTTATCCGCGTGTGGTAGCGATGTTGATTGATTGATGTTGGTCGTGCTTGCCTTAGAGTAGTGCATGTTGCCTTGAGAGTGTAGTTGGAAAAGGTCGCATTGGTGAGCGATATGAATTAAGGATATGTTTTTGTGGATTATGTTCTCTATGTGATGACAGAAAGTGCCTGTTCGGTGTATATTTGTTTTCGTATTCTTCCTGAAATATTTAATATATCTATATATATATATATATAAATAAATATATATATATATTATTATTATATATATTATATAATATATATATATATATATATGTGGTGGTTGTGTGTGTGTGTGTTGTGTGTTGTATCTGGTTTTTACGAACGTCTAATTACGAACGCTATAATGATTTGTATATGTAGCATAATGATGTTGTTAATTTTGGATAATGTTTTTTATGAAATTACTTATACCCTTTTATCGTGTTATCAAGGATGTCTACCATAGTGTTTGTTGACCCAGAGATTTCCACCCAGGCTGACAGAGCTCAGAGCTCCCGAGTGCCCGTACCATTGCCTGGAGGATCCTTATGAGGCTATTAGGCAGGCTTATATCGTTGAGCGGGATTACTGAGTCACGAACCTTTTAAGGACCTGTTGAGAACTGAGATACCTGATCACCCCACCCTTGTAGCATCACCATTTCACGACTGATTAGTACGCCACCCACAACGTCATGCAGAGGAGTCAAAGGATTCTGACACGTCGATGCGCGATCCGCCATTCAGATTCCACCGCACCCCTTTACTGATTCACCCTCTTACCCATACTTTCCCACCTGTTCCATTCTCTATAGGACCGCACGTATAGCTGTGCGTGTTCCGCCTGGGATGTCACCTAGCCTCTCTGCTAGTATAGCAGAGGTGGCAAATATGTCTGATTTAGCGTTCTGTAAGAGGTTTAGGCCCTCTTACGAGAGTTCACCATCATCATCACCACCAGACCTTCCTTCACGAAAGCGTTATCGAGGTATATCTCGAGTGGTAGAGGATGATGAGGAGGAGGACGAGGAGATATAAAAGAGTTCAGATTCTGATAGTGAGAGCGAGGACGCAGAGGACGAGGGTCCTACTGCAGAGGATGAGGATCCTGTTGCAGGGGATGATGGTATAGCTGCGGGGGATGAGGGTTCTGGTATGAGAGTTGAGAGTCATGGTTTGGGAGGGGATGAGGCTGTACCTGAGGGTCAGCAGCGGGCAACCCCGGTTGTGGAGACAGCCGTAGGTGAGCCTCTAGGATTGGGTTATGGGGCGTTGAGACGCCGGTAGTTTGCACGAGGGAGGGCCAGTGCTAGTGTGTTTTTTGTGGTAGGTCAGGGTTCTGGATTGTCCCAGACCTAAGAGGACCACGAGAGAGTTGTCGACACTTAGGCAGCCATACTCATACATGGATAGACCATGAGGATGATCGGTTTATATTGATGTTGCCTGCCTTACCACCAAAGCACCACCTGTTCAGACACCGCATCTCCTAAAGTGGTCGGCTGGTTCACTACCTGTTTCTCCAGGCACCTTCTATGTTTCTTTGCCTATTTCATCACCCATAATACCACTGACCGTTCCATCGCTTGTAGCTTCACCCGCTACGGCCGAGACTGAGGGATTTTTGACTGAGTTTGGAGCCCAAGTTGAGATGCAGGGAGGATTGATTCATGATCATACGGTACGAATAGGGGGGAGCTATGCCTGCTTTGTTTGAGAGGTATGTAGGGATATAGGGGAGTTGTTTACTAGGTCAGGGGCAGTCAAGGATGAGATCTTCTCCTAGAGATATTGATTTAGGAGTCTTAGAGCATGAGCAGGAGAGGGTTGCAGTGACTTTTGGAGCGATTTGGAGACCAGTATTAGCCTAAAGTCGTGGGCAGGTCAGACGGATGCACAGAGAGCAGCTCTGTGGCATGCCATTAGGTGTACGCAGATGGCGAGAGAACAGGAGTTAGATTAAGATCGTGAGGAGAGGCGGTTTGCGCGTTTGATTTGGCTGAGATTGTTGATAGTGTGAGGAGAGGGCAGGAGCCCCGAGGAGATGTGTAGGATGTATGGGATTTGATTAGTAGTTGTGTATATTACTAAATCGAGTAGCGTCGGTTAGTGTCGGTATTATGACTAGAAAAGTTTTATCTTAGTAGTGGTAGTTATGACAAATCCTTATTAATCGTTAGATGATCAAGTATTGAACTATTTTTATGATCGTAAAGGAAAAATATTGTTTGATTTTTTTATGTTAGCAATATTTTGTTGTTATTTCGGTGGATGGATAAGAATCAGTTGCCCCGGTGCTTTGTTGAGCACAGTAAACCTACATGGTTGTGTTACGATTGTCGTTGTGTTAGGTCACAGACACCCATTCCTTGTGAGGGTTAGTGTACGATTTAGTTGGTATATTCCGAAAACTTGAAATATATTCGAGTTGTTTGATTATACCGTTTCATTAGAAAGGTAATAGGAAGGTGAGAGATCGTGAATGGTCACGGGGAAAGTTAAAAGGAATTTTAGTGATCGAGTTTGAAACCTGATCATACTTTTTCTTGTGTAAGCTTTTGAAAGGTATCTTGACCTGTTTAAGTGAAGTGAGATTTAAGGTACTCGTTGAGTAGGATTGATTTGAAAAGGTTTAAGGCAAATAATGTTGAGGTTTAGACAATTTGAAACGGTCTTCCTAGAAGGTAGAGCCTGAAGTGTTTGACAAGTAAGTTTATACTTGGGGATTATTGAGTTGAGTTTGGCAAATAAGAACCGTAGGCGTTCTTGAGAAGTAGAGTTGTGCGTGTATTGTGTAGGACCATCCCCAGTAGGTTAAGATCCCGTTGGTTGAATAACCAAAAATTTTGGCGGTGCCAATTATGTTAGAATAGTCGTCACGTCAAGGACTGGATGGTATTTAGACACCGACTGAGACTGTGTGACCTAAGTTAGAAGAAATTGTGAAACTAAGGAGATAGTAGGAAAAACTATCGTGATTGTATGAATGGACGTAGATTAACCATGAGAAAGTGTAGGATTTGGACTGTGAGAAAAACTTAGTCTTTAGAGGAATCGGAAGAAACCTTGCTTGAAAAGACTAAACCCTAGTGATTTGATGTGATTCGTCGAGGAATGAAATTTCCTGTCGATGTTGTGATTCGATAATTTGAGTTAAATTTTGGGGCGAAATTCCTTTAAGGGGGTTAGACTGTGATAACCGGTAATTTCTCCAAGGTTAAGTATTAAGAAATAATACTAATTTCCGTATTTTGGAATTAAGTCTCTCAATCTTCAGTCAGTTTTCTTTGATTGAAAGCTTGAAAAAATTTGATTCAGTTGGACTATTTTGCGTAAAACGGTTACGGTTTAACCGGGAGTTTGATGGAGTCTTGAATTTCAAGAGAGAATCACTTTTGATTCATCTTTCCATTTCAGATTATTTGGTTGGTATTTTAAGTAATTCCGGGAAGCTATCCTGTGATTTCCTGAAAATCGTCACGCAGCGCGTACCGGCACGACAGTTATTTGAGAATAATTTAAAGTGATTCGGAAGTGTGTAATGAGCTTATTTATTTAAATAAATTCATGATTTTGGAAAACGTTGGTATAAAACGTAAATCGCTAGTGTGTGAATTGAAAGTTGTCTCATATTCGTAAAATTCGATAAAAAGACTGTAACGGTCATTAAAGTGTAAATTTTGAGCAAGTTGGTTTTGACAAAGCCTTATTTTGGGATATATAAAAACTGTTTTTCACATTGTAGGATGGTTCGGTAGAGTTTTAAACAAAAATTCGTGTTTTTGGTCCTGACCCGGCTGACAGCGTCTAAATTAAATTTTTGTAGCAGATTAAGGTGATATGTGTCGTATAAATAACCTACATTTATGGAAAAGTGATTTTAAAACGCTAATTGGGAATATATAAATTAAATTGGGTACGTTTTTAAAAATATCAAACTTAAGCTTTTTAAGTGATCCTGACTCGAAAGAAGAACCTGGACCTCTTGGATCCCAATCAGTGAGATAAGGCATATTGGAGCAGATGGCTAGGTTTCTAGCTGGTTGTCACACCTAGTATCATATATTCTTCCACCACTCAAACCATCACTTAGGCATTCATTTGAAATCAACGCAAAAAAATATCTTTTTTCTCTCTCTCTTTAATTTCGGACGGCACCAATGGGAAACAAGAAACATTGGATTTTTGAAGATTACCAAGAACACGGGGTTAAAAGATCGATAGTGGGTGGATTATTATATAGACGGGGTTATAGAAAAATTTTTGGTTTTTTCTCTTGCGGTCAAAAACGAAACTAAAAACTTGCCAAAGTTTATAAGTTGTCCAATTTGATTTTAAGTTGTAACTTATATGCTTATTACGGTGGTGTCTCAATACTAGTTGTACAAGTTAATCATCATAAAAATCAATTCTTGGAAATGAAAAGTGTATAAAAGGGGTGTTTATTTGCGTCAAACTCGAACAAAAGGAAACAAGGGTCGAAAGTTTGAATATTTTGGTTGTGGTGGTATTTTTATAATTTTGTCAAAGTACTTTTGGGCTTATTTTGAAGAATGCTTAAAAATAAGCTAGTGAAAAAGGGCTTGTTTGATTTTGGGTTATGCTTGGTGGGGTCGGCCTAACATATTTCCTGGTTTTGGGCTCGGTTGCACTCGGCCCGACAAGAAAAGGGGGCTTGGCCCATTTATTTTGGCTTATTTCAGTTTAGAGCTTATTTGGTTCGGCTTATGTTGCGAGCTTATGGCTTATTGTGTTTTCGATATATATTTTAGCTTATAGCTTATGGGTTTCGACTTATATATTTTAGCTTATAGCATATTGGTTTCGGCTTATATATTTTGTGCTATATAGCTAATTTTTTCGGCTTATATATTTGAGCTTATAGCTTATTGGTTTTGGCTTATATTCTTAGGCATATGGCTTATTTAGATTCGGCTTGTATATCTTGGGCTTATAGCCTATGTTGATTTTGGCTTATATTTTAGGCTTGTGGCTTAATGGGCTTCGACCTGTTTGAATCGTCATATGGACTAATATATTTTCAGGGTTTTGGGATTAAGTTTAGGCTTCGGCCCAATAAAGTATAAAGATATTGATTTGAAAACTATCGGGCTAAATATAATTCTTTAATGGGCTATAAGTCCTAATGACTAGAAAATGGACTTTTGGACTCGAATTTGGTTTGAAATGGCTATGTTGGACTTAACAAGAGTTAGTTGGCTAACTTTGGGCTTTCGGACCCAAGAGGGAAAAATAAATGGTTTGGATTTTAAGAATGAACCTATGGATTATAATAGTCACGAAAGTGGAAAATAATTTAAATTGGACAATTTTGTCACGTTTGGATAAACACGTTAAGAGTGTGAACTTTTGGCATTTTGTTGAAATTTTAGGATGATGTGGAATAATTATTTTGTGTCAAATCGACTAAAGGACAAAAGAGTGATTTTGTAAAAATTGAGAGTTAAGAGTAAACGATTGAACACGGACACGCCAAAAGTTGATAAAAGATTTTACACTCTACCCGTTATGCTCTGATAAAGTGACATAAATATATTAAAATAATATTATTATTATTATTTTTTTATTTATTATATATATTATATTATATATATATATATATTATACCCTAAACTTGCAAAAAATATCTATTCGTTTATTTTCGACCTTTGAACTCCCGCTTATCTCTCGTCAGATTTTCTTGGACAGTTTGGTCGGATTATTTCGTTTTCATCATTGGTTTTGTTTTGAGTATTCGGTGTCATGGTTGCACTTAGCCCAAGTGCATTGATTCGTTTTGCGTAATTACCACACCACCATATTTTAGGATAAATGTTTCGTTATGAGATAACGGTTTTGGTAAAAGATTACAGTTTTGTTATGAGATAACGGTTTTGGTAAAAGATAATGGTTTTGTTATGAGATAACGGTTTTTGAGATAAAGAGTAAAGGTTTTGTGATAAGGAAAGAGGTTTTGTAACGGGATTGAGAATTTTGGTGTGAGTAAAGACGAATACTTGTATAATAAGTCAACTTTGTACAAATATTAATAAAGTATTAGGTCGTGGCCAGGTACTGCTGTGCGCTTGCGTTGAGATTATTTGTGCTTTGAGTTTGAGATTTGTGCGGTTTGCCTTATTTGCTATTGAGGTGAGTTCTCGTAGCCCCACCTTTTACTGTTTTTTTTTTCGTTGGGGGAAAATGATACTCAAATGTGTTTTAAACTGATTTTTGAACTGTACAAAATGTGGTTTTGTTTTTGGGACAAGATAAGTGCTTATGACTGCTATGTGAATAATATGTGTTGCATGTTTGTTTGGATCGGAGGGGTACGCCTATCCCAGTATTTGTGTGATTTTTGGATCGGCTGCGTATGCCTACCTTAGTTTGTGTGAGGTCCTGCCCTAATATAATACTCTAGCTGGTAGGCCCTTTAGGTGCGTAAGTGACATATTTTACTACCTGACTAGCAGGAATGCTAGGGCTGGGTGATAGATTAGCGGGATTGGTAGGTCATGTTACATATTAGCGAGGATGCTAAGTCGCGGGTTGTTTGCATATATTCACTGTCATATTGCACTATTGTCCACTGTTTTGAGATATTGGCACAGCTTTTGGTTTGAAGTCAAACCTACGAGCTCACCAACATTATTGTTGACGTTTTCGAGTATCATTTTTAGGTTTGTTAATAAAAGGTATGTAAATTAAGTTGGAAGATCAAGGATGTATACCCAAGGGGAGTGGGTCAAGATGGGTTTTATTTAATTTACTGCCAAGACTTAACTTGTAAAATTAATGTAAATCCAAACTTCTTTCTTTGTAAATTGTAAAGTGTATGATCTTGTATCTTATGCGATGATCAGTATCGTCGCATCCCATGTTTCCGCCCTTGACGGCTGAACAAAGGCTCCTATGTTTCCATCTAAATATTCTCCTCACTCACTCACATTAGAATTTCAAATTACACACATACCCAAAGCTTCCTCTATACATATTCACTCACTTACTCACTCACTCACACACTCTCATAATTTAAATTTCACATACACACACTTAAAGTTTATCCCATATACTTCCTACATACTTACTCACACACTCTCATATTTGAAATTCAATTCACACACACACACACACACACTTTACCATTCTTCCTCTACACACTTTGCCAACTTACCTTTCTTAATATTCAAATTTTAAACTTTGAATTTGAAATATAATCTTCCTTCAATCACATCATGCCAACTCACTCATAACTCATTAACACTTAAACAACACAATTTGAATTTGAAATTCAAATTTTCTCCCTCAGAATATGTACTCTTTCTCATAAAGAAAATCATATTCTTTTGCAGATTATTTCTCTCCTAACCATGCTAACTCACTCGCTTAACCATGGTTAGTTTCTAACCCATCCAAGTACATATGAGGAATACTTTATATGCCCTTTATCCAATGGTTATTTCCTTTCTCTTCAAAATTGGACAAAAACCCCTAAAATCTCTTTTAAACACTTCCTAAACATTTTTATGAAATGGCTATTTGAGTTGGTTGACCTTGAGTGTAGGAATGATGAAAAGGGCAAAGCATGAAGTACAATTAGGGGTTTAGGAAGAACGGGTATTTAAAACGCCAAAAACCCAAAAAACAAAGACATCAGTCTGATGTAATGGGTGTGCGCTAGCGCATGGCCTAACGCATCATTCTCTAATTGGTTTTCCAATTTGGGAGTTTTGGCCTATAAATACCCCTCATTGGCTCTTGTATTCCTCACATCTTTCCATTCTTTTTTTCTCTTTTTTTCTCTTCTTTTATCCTCTAAGTCTAACACCTCTTGTGTTCTAATCTTCTTATCTATCATCTTTGAAAGAACACTTCATTCCGCAAGAGAGACACACAAGTACCTAATCCACACTTGTGTGTAGAGGGTCTTCTTTCTTATAACCTTTCTATTAAAATCAAGTCTCTAGGTTAGGTTAGGACTTGATTAAAACAAACAACTATCATTCAATTTTGTTTTAAAAGAAGACTTGTGTCTTTGTGATCAAGCCTAGATCATTGGGTGATCTAGAGTGGTTCCGGTATACTTCTAAGAGGAAGTTCTTAGTGGTCTTAGTGATCTTAGTGGTCTTAGGAGTAAGTCGAATCACTGGTTTTCATAGGTGGTTTTCAAGGGCGGAATACCATTGGGAGTAGCTCTTCTTAGTGAGCATTGTTCTTAGTGCATATTGGTGGAGCGATGTTGTAATACGGTTTGTAGTCCACCATAAGGATAATACTAGAGTAATAGTATAGGTGTCGTGGTTTCGCAATTGCACGTATCAATCATATAACCCCCATCCTAAACTAGTATATATCCTTGTCTCTCTCTCTTTCTCTCTCTCTCTCTCTCTCTCTCTCTCTCTTTATCTATCTATCTATATCTACATATTGGTTGTATTGTTAAGTAGATCACTACACCACTTGGTTTCTTTAAGACTTGATGTTTCAATAAACTTTGAAGAAGTCTAAAAGACCGTATTAACCCCCCTGCTGTTCTATAGAGAAGATAAAAGACAAAAGAGCATAACTGAATAACAAAAGTTAGTTGGCAAATTGATCTACTTGAATGTTACTAGACCTGATATTTCCTATGATGTTCATTATTTAAGCCAACATATGCAGTCTTACATTACTACTGCATTGAGAATGCTAAGAAACTTAAAATGGTCACCAGGGTCTGGTATATAGTTTTATAGAGGTTATAGTCTTGGTCTGCATGCATCTTTTGATGTAGACTGGACTAAGTGTTTGGTTTCTAGGATATCTATGTCTGGGTTTTATGTCTTCCTGTGTGGTAATTTGATATCATGAAAGATTAAGAAACAAGCAACCTTGTCTAGGTCTTCAACTAAAGCTAAGTTTAGATGTTTAGCCTCTACTACTTGTGAAGGAATATGGCTTGTAACTTTGTTGAAAGACTTGAAAGTGTATGGCTTGTTACCAGTGTCTTTGTATTATGATAGCACTCCAATCTAGTTTTCCCTGAGAAGACTATGCATTTTAAGATTGATGTGCATTTGTTTAAGGAGAAGGTTTCTTCGGGTGTTATTAAAGCTGTAAAGCTTAATTCAGCTAAACCAATAGCTCATATCTTTACCAAGGGTTTAAGAATTTCACAACATAAGAAATTTTGGTTAAGGCTAAACATGGTGGATATGTTTGCAATATGAGTTTGAGATGGGTGTTGAAATAATGTATTGACTTTGTATTCAAACTCATGTTAATAAGTTGAGGGGCTGTGATTGTATATTTTCTAATATATCTTAACTTTGAGTTGGGTTTGTCAAGTTCTTATTGATGGGTTTTCTATACCCTAACTAGATTAACATAAAGCGGAAACAACAATTAATCTAGGGCAAGAAGGTAACTAAACCCTAAAGGATCTTAACCTAACAAATAATAGAAACTTAAAAGAAATAAATAAATAAATAAGAAAATACTAACCTTTGAGAAAATCATATTTCTCACACACAGACCACCTTGGTCGAACTTGGAGGCAAGTACTCAAACGAGAGTACCTCTAATAGCTCACACCCACGAACCAAAGAGAAAAGGGATTCGAACTCCTAAGGTCTCGTTACACGAGTTGACTCTTACAAGGAGTAGGAATGAGAAAGAGAGAATAAGCAAATAAAGCCTTGGCATGCCCCTCTATTTATATGGAGAGGAAGGGACTTGGAATAGCTCTTTTGAGGGATGTGGGATCCCCCAAAAAAATGTCCCATGGGTCCTTTATGGGTCTTCCTGGCCCGTTCAACTTGATACACCTTGTATTAGCTCATATTCAGCCCATGCTTCTTTATATTTAGCTTCTAATTAATTTACCAACTATTAATAAATTAATAAATCAATTAATTATACACCTAATATTAATTCTAATTAATATTATATCTCTTTTATTATTTCTCTTAACGGTTCATTGAGGGCAACCCAAAAAGGACTTTACTTTTGACGACAGTCTTACCAATTAGTTATGAACTTGGATACTAAATCCAACAATCTCCCACTTGGACAAGTCATCAACTATAATTGGTCTAAGTTTATCCTGATTAACTAAGCAGAGAGTGCCATCCAATGCAATTTCCGAACTCTGAATCATATCTTAGGGACAACCCTTAGATAAGTGATCAACTATTTCTTTGTTCTACTGATATCGTATGAAACTGAGACATTGATTTTAATCAATATCTAGGTTCAACATTATGTTTCCTGATTTCTAATTATTTGACTATATGAGACTACTGAATTGAACACATCAATTTAGTCATGGACAAGCCTAACACATTTAAGTTAACATCTAATCATCAAGGGGCCCATAGATATCGCTTTCCCATTTAGGCAAAAGGAACAAATAAACTTTGAATACATAGAACTAGTCAACTCATCATGTCATACCTAGCATATCCTTTATAACTGGCATTTACACGCAGCGTTTGAATAAACTAAAGTATAACAGACTTGAAAAACTAGAAACTCGATGTATTTCTATTTTAAGAATAGAGGATATTATCATCTTAGAATTACTCATGATATTAGTCCATGAAGTAATCTCTCTAAGTACGGGTTTCTCCTATACTTAATTCCCATTAAGTACTCATGAGTGTTGCAGCATTCTTTATGCTATGTCTAATCTTTATAGACAATCTACCAACACTCCATGACAGTCTTAAATCAATACTTCTTCTAGTATGAACGACTAAGGAGGTTTGAGTAAACTAAGTACTCATGTAGTGGACTCTAAACATGCAAAATGAAACGCAATGATAAACAATAGAAATGGTAGCTCACATGAAAATAAACAAATCTCCATTATTTAATCACCAAATCCATTACAATATCAATCATTGTTTATAATGTTTCAAATTCAAACTAACAACTAAAACTTTATATTATCTTTCAATCATATGCTCCTAGCATGTTCATCGTGTATGGACTTAGCCAATGCCTTTGTGAATGGATCAGCTGGATTATCCTCTGATCATATGTGCTTCACAATCACGTGTTCTTCTTCTACTTTGCTTCGAACAAAATGGTATTTTCTTTCAACATGCTTTGACTTTCTGTAATCCTTAGGTTCTTTAGTCAAGGAGGCTGCATTCTCATTATCACATAATATTTAAATGGGGTCTTGTACTGTTGGAACAACTCCAAGATCTCTAATGAAATTCTTCATCCAGATAGCTTCCTTTGAAGCCTCA
>BQNB010098597.1:0-25118 GCA_026074375.1 Tanacetum coccineum
AAGCACTAAAGGGGTTGAGGAATGAAAAAGAATTGTACAGATAAAGGGTGTAAAGAAAGAAGCCCTCCATACACTTAAGGCAGAAACTGGGTCAATACATATGCTGTCAGAATCACAAGTTGATTGCTGACATTGAAGACGTCATCATAGACCCAGTGATGCAATGCACAACCCTCCCAAGCCACTTAGAATCTCTTAAAAGATTTCTATTTCATTTCTCACGGAGACTAAACATGTAATCTACTGACTCACTCACTCCGAGTAAGTCAGTATTGAAAAGGTGGCAGTCAGCTCCAGCCTCCGATCACTTTTGAGTTTAGAGCCAAGAGATCATCAATTAATCTCGTTAGGACAATTCCAATTTACTTGTTATTTACACACTGTGATTACAAGTTTTATCATAAGAGTCCTACGCATTATCATTGTGATTTTGCCAGAACATCTGAGTGATACATATGTATTCATAGTGAAGATGGAAATCCTGCTTGAGCCAACTTCAAACAAGCTCATGGTAGGTGACTTGTGAGATCCTTAATGGATCAAACTTGTGAAAACTGGAAAACAACAACGGTGCGATTCTACATGAATCAAACTTGTTCCAGTATATGAATTGACGGTTATTGGACTTTGGAAAACAAATAAAACTTTCGATGTGTTACAAAACTCTTTTGCAAAGTATCGCATCGATTGTTTTTACAAATCAATTTTCTCTTTATTGCTAACTGTTTTATTACAGGAACATTTAAAGATGGAGATGGAGATACCGTGTTCCAACAAAATCAAGTTCATAACCGCGTGCTCATTCTCAAACGACTCATTCGAAGATATCATGAAAGCTCAAGTATCTGTTATTAAAGCTTCCGCAACTCTGAATATTCAAGCTTTCAAGATCAAGAAAAGTGTGAGCATATCATTCCGAATGACACAAGTTCACAAGATGGCAAAAGATCACATGATGATGATTAAAGATTATGATTGGATGATGATCTCAAAGAAGCTCAAAGATCACATACAAGTCAAGCTAAAGCCTAAAAGTCTAAAGTTCACTGCTTCAGATTCACAAGATACAGATCAATGAAATCAAGCGTTTACGAGCTATACATAAGATCAATCTGAAGATTGAAGATCTTAAGTTTAGTATTTTCAGGGGTGACCTCCCTTAGGGGGAGATTGTTAGATATTAGAAAAAGACTCGGTCACCCCATGTATTTTACTGTTCAATATAGCTCGTAGTTTAATAGGTAAACGTATGACTTTCGGTATTGAACCGGGTACTAATACCCGGTGTATTGTAAGAACTATAAATACCTCTTCCAACTTTGGAAGAGGTAAGCATCTAGTCATTTTACACACACTCTTAAGTGTGTTTTCCTTTTCTCTCTCAACTATTCTCTCTCTCTAACTTTCTCTCTCTAGATCTCTTTAGATCTATACATGTTTGTGTGAATTAGGGAACCTACAAGATACTTCTCTAAATAATAAGTATTTAAGCAACAATAAATTGTTCTTAATTGGGACAACAAGATACATTTTACAGTTCTCATCTCTAGCTTGTTAATAATATGCTTCATAAGATATTAACAAATTTCAAAACTTTAATCAAGACATAATGAGATTCATCCCAATCCATAAATAGATAATGTCTTGAATACCTTCTAGGTTGATGCTATATTGAGTGTATCCATGACACACGCAAAATTCTAACCTTGATCGATTTTGGAGGTAGAGCTATTTAAGTTATCAGAAATCAAACAATATGAATATAGTTTATTTCAACACATTAGACATACCATAATAATGTGATATTCTATGAGCATTGGAATTGTGAGACTCTATCAGAATTCACTTAGATAACTTAATTCTCTTTGGATCAAATACTTACCAATTGGGTCAAGCCAGATTGAATACCAAGTATTTTAAAACCAAGTGCATGTTATAACGTATATATCTTTGAATAGTACAATAACTCTATATCCATGCGTTTCAAGAAAACAGAACATGTCAAGAATACGTTATAATTCTAAGGACCTTATTGTTCATGTGTTAATCAAGAAGACATAACAATTTTACTACTTACTTTATGTTATGTGTCATTGAAAAATTCAAGGACTTTATAATTATGTCTTAACAAGAACATAATTATTCTAATTAAAGTAATTATGAACGCAAACTCTTGAGTTCAATAGTAATTTCAAGTTGATTTTATACTTCATAATTATGATTATTTAATTTAACCATAAGTCTATTGACTAAATCATGTAGTCAAAATGTTGAAGTAGCTTACTATTATATCTTGACATTTAATTGTAATAGGACAACAAAACCCTTGTGTGTTTAAGTCCTAGTAGAATGATTAGCTTCCTTACCTTGCGGTCAAGAGAAACCAATAATCATATTGTTATATGTTGTTCCTTGCACACACTTAAGATTTCTCCCACTTGTGTACAGTACAACATTATTTAATACAATACGACACGCGCTCGAACAATATGATAGTGTCATAGATATTACAAGTAGATTTCGAACCATAACGTTTAATAAGGAATTGTGGATTATTATTCTATAGATAACTTTTCGGAAAGCAACATCGGAAAGGCAACGGGTTATCTATAAAACAAAATGCAATTTTCCTTAATCCTTGGTCGTTCATATTCGGAAAGTAATGAATTATTTCAAAGCAAGCTAGAAATAATAAGGGCAACTAACAAAGAAATAAATCTTGTAGCTCCCACTGAAATTGACATCATAACATGAATGTCATTTTAGTTGTAAAACATAAAGCTCTCACTGGATTTGTCAACATTGTAAGTGTTACATCACCAGTAGAAAGCAAATAGCGATTTATTTACTTTCCTACTCTCTCTTAGAATGCCTACAAGTAGCAATGTACTTAGGTATTGTACAGAGTATATGAAATTCTACTTATGTAGATGAGGGACTAGCCATTCATGCTTTCATTAACTTGAACATTTTAGCATGCAATTCCTCCTTAATCGGTCTGCCTAGCCATAAGGGTGTTTAGCACTATAAGGAATGAAGTGAGTCTAAGAAAAATACCTAGAATACCTGCTAGTAATTTTTTTACTCGTTGCGGTTTAAACTCATACATCGTGACAAGTGCAAGATGTCATTATTTTGGTAGCTATAGAAGTTACACAAAATATATCATCTTTCAAAGATTTCAGAACCGGAAGCGGGTAATGAAAGATTAAAAGTGAGTTTAAATGTAATTTATAATAATTCAATTATAACCTTATCTTATTCTTGTCAACTAATGAGAAGAGATAGGAGTAAGTCTCACTCTTCTTAATAGGAAAAGAGACTATGTTTGTCTTTCAAAGAAAACAAACTTTTATTTACGAATTATGTTGCAATAACACAATTAATTAGAATATAGAAAGTTCAATTTTAGTATTTTCGATAATTAATTTCTTAATTGAATTAACTACCCAATTAATTTACTAATTAAGACTAAGATTCATCTTGACCTCCTACTTGGTAACCAGAGGTCTGACCAGTGAGAAAACAAGTAGGGCAAGAGGTAAGCGACGAGTGTTAATTGCATTTTAATGTAACTCTTAGGTTTATGATATTTGTCAAAACATTAGTCAGCATGTAATAATGTTAAGAGCATGTTCGGTATCATTTTATGCCTCGGGTCCAGAGTCTGACAAAGAGACTCGAATTAAGTCAACCAAACGAAAACGTGTAAAAATCGTCAAAGGTCTGACCAGTAGGCGAAATTCACCATGGGTTGGTAGAGGTCCAGGGTCTGACAAAGAGACTCAAACCAAGTGCACGTGTTCTACGGTTGGATGTCATAGACTTAAAATTTTCCTAGGGGTATGCACATAAATGTGTCAAATGCGTGTACAAAGAGGCATGCAAAACAACTTTGTATCAATGATTTTAAAAACTTTTAGTAATGACACTGTAGTGACATGACATGGTTCACGGTAACTCCAATCGAACGCACAAAGAAGCGGAGAATCAGTTCAGCGCGAAGCGTATTAAAAACCTAAGTTCTTTAGGAAAAATCCTCTTTAAACTTCTCTTATAGTTTGTTCTAGTGGATGAGCCGTACTACCCATGAGTCCATAGCGTCCAGTTTTTTAATCTTGAAATCAAGTTTCATAGTTTATAGTTTTATGAATTTTCTCAAAAATCCAATTTTGCACGAAACAAATAATAGGTCACAATGAGCATGTATTTGAACATGAATTAATAGACTTGTTTTAACATCATATTTCTTTAGGTTTTAGTCCGTATTGTATACATATTAGGCGCGAATACAAGTAGTCAAGTAAAAATATGCACATAAAGACTAAAGCTAATGATGATAAAATTAACAAGTAAACACGTAAAATCTGAGTTCTCAAGCGAGTCTTTCTCAATTGGAGAATCATAAGACCCTCACTAGGTTTTCATTAATGTGCCTAGATCGCCCCATTCATCACAAAAGTGATTGAGTGGGTCTTATGGCCGGAAAGGTAAACTAAATCAGACTAAATATATAAAAAGATCTAGTTTCCAAAAATAAAAGATTTTAGTTACCATAAATAAAATCAAGATCTTTATATATATAGTGTGATCTATTATAAAAAGAAACAGATCTACTAAATTAACAGTTTAATTTTATTCCTTTTTACAATATTTGCAATCAGTTGTTTTCAAGATCTAGATCTACAAATTTTATTTAATTATGGCAAGGATTTGCATAATCTTTGCCATATTTGCAAGAAAAACATTAAATAAAATATTAAGCGCAGCAGATCAAGTATATGAATTAAATCTAGGCGTGAACATTCAAGACATGATATAATTCAAAAGTGTAACCCTAATGCCAAAAAACGAGTTGGCTCTGATACCACTGTTGGGATTTAACATTCTAGGTAACCAGTTTAGCTACGAGTACGCAGCGGATTGGATCTAGTTAAGGCACATAGAATTAACACTTAATAAAGTAAATAATTATAACAAAGTAAATATTTACTTACCTCTTGATCTTGAACTTGAAACGAGTAAAGTAGTTAAATTACTGCCTCTACGGTTGCTCACATAAACACGTCAACCAAGTACGAGTGGATTGCTAGTCTACCTTCACGATCCAAACACCACAAACAAACTAGGGTTTGATGTTTTTGATAAAACACAATCCGAACAAAAAACAATGATGTTATTCATGTATGTGTAATAATAGCATACATGGTTTAGACATGCATATGTATTAATATCAGTATTCAATGAACACTATAGCCATGCATGCTTATAAATATCATCCGTAGGTTTATGAGTGGAGGTATTAAAAGTCGAATGACTTTTAGGGTTATAATATATTCCGCCGACAATGTGGACCAAAAGAAAAACGATTTTGGTGTCTGTCGTTTTAGAATATGTCGTATGACTTTTTGTTTGTGATGGATCAAATCACATAATGAGGGAGAGGGGTATTTATATAGCCATCAAACCCTAGTTTAAGATAAACTAGGATACCCTCATAATCCTTATCACAATACAACTCTCATCCCTTAACTTCAAAATTGATTCCAAAACCCCCTTCTAGAAGCTATATGGGTTAGTCAACAAGTGACACCCACAAGGTTCGGGTTTTGTCAATTTTAGTCCTTATCACAATACATAGTTTACGATAAACAATACAACTCTTATAATCATTATCACAATACAACTCTCATCCCTTAACTTCAAAATTGATTCCAAAACCCCCTTCTAGAAGCTATATGGGTTGGTCAACAAGTGACACCCACAAGGTTCGGGTTTTGTCAATTTTAGTCCATTCGTTTTATATTTAATATATTTGTTAAGCTAGTTAAACAATTAACGTAATTAACAACTATTTAAATAATTATCGTGAAGTAAAACATATTCTAAGTGTTTAACACGTGTGCCCCCAATAGGCTCACATATTCGTAACGTACATCGTGCTATCCGACTACCATAACCCAACATCCATTTCTTTTTTCCCCTAACAAAATAAAACGAAATATAATTCAAACCAAATATAACATGAGTACCAATATTCTAACCCTATCAAGAGGTGGCAAATGGGTCGGACTGGGTCGGTTTGGGTCATGGGTCAAATGGGTCATGGGTCAAATGGGTCATGGGTCAAATGGGTCATGGGTCAAACTTGTTATGTTTTAAAAATGGGTCTAACGGGTCATGGGTCAAAAGGTTTGGGTCAGGTTGACCCACTAAATTATGGTGTTTTCATACATTTTTGAACGTTTTATACGTTTCGCCAGTCTTTTTACGCTTTTATCGGTTTTTTCCGTTTTTTTACGTTTTCGTCCGATTTCTTACGTTTTCGTCCGTTTTTTACGTTTTCATCCGTTTTAATCCGATTTCTTACGTTTTCGTCCGATTTCTTACGTTTTCGTCTGATTTCTTAAGTTTCCTTCCGTTTTTTTACGTTTTCGCCCGTTTTCTTACGCTTTCGTCAGATTTATTACGTTTTCGTCCGCTTTCTTACGTTTTCGTTCGTTTTTTACGTTTTCGTCCGATTTCTTACGTTTTCGTCCGTTTTTTCCGTTTTCGTCCTATATCTTACGTTTTCGTTTGTTTTTTACGTCTTCGTTCGATTTCTTAAGTTTTCGTCCGTTTTTTTACGTTTTCACCTGTTTTCTTACATTTTCATCAGATTTCTAATGTTTTCGTCTGTTTTTTTTATGTTTTAGTCTGATTTTTTACCTTTTTGTCCGATTCTTACGTTTTGTCAGTTCATCAAAGGAGTTAAACTACCAGATGGGTTCGGATCCAACTTCAAGCACAAAGTGACCGATAATGATACCAATATAACGGGCCTGAAGTCTCATGACTGTCATATAATGATGCAACGTTTACTTCCTTACGGACTTCAACAATACTTGCCCGATGAAGTTGCAAAACCAATAATCGAGCTATATTCATTCTTTAAGCAAATCTGCTCTTCAACTTTGATGGAGGATGACATGTTGAAATCTCAGAATAAGGTGGTCGATATTCTGTGCAATCTCGAGCTCATATATCCTCCTGGTTTCTTTGATATTATGATTCACTTGGTTATCCATTTACCTCTAGAGGCTCTTGAAGGCGGGCCTATTCGCCCCCGGTGGATGTTTCCATTTGAAAGATTCATGAAGAAGCTAAAAGGTTATGTACGAAATAAAGCTAAGCCGGAAGGTTTGATTGCGGAGGGTTATATTGCAGAAGAAGCATTGACTTTCAGTTCTCATTATTTTCGGGATGTTACCACGAAATTTAATCGTCCCGACCGTAATGTGGATCCCCCTCCCCCAACGTGTCAGTTTTAGGTGTTCCGATCACTATGTAATTCGATTGGTTTACGGTCGGTTATTCGGTTTGATGCCCAAGAGTTGAAGAAAGTGATATGGTATGTACTTCACAACAGTCCTGAAATCAACACGTACCGGTCCCAGTTCAAGAGGTACGCGTTTTTATTATCTTATCTTCAAGAGTGATTGTAATTTCCCCGTCCCCATGGAAGTATAAATGTGTTAGTTTTTGGGGACCAATTTTTTCGCAAACCAAAAAATTAGACTTTATCTTTGGTGGTTATCCTATGTGTGGAATTTAGAATTGCATCATGCAATTCCAGCCTCTTTCCAATCAGGACTATGTGTTGCTTTCATGGCTTAACCAATCTTCCAATTTGTGTGTGGCGCTAAACCCACCCAATATATTGAAACACTTTTAAGATGTGTATCAAAAGATGAAATGCTAGAAGTAGGTTTAGAGGACGGCCTAGGGGGTGGGGCATAAATGGGAATAACTGGTTCGAAGAAACTGACCAATTCGTTGCATGCGCTCTTTGTTAGAGTCAGAGCCTGTTCATTCCATCATTTCTTCGTCTATTGCTGTCGCTTGACATTTCTAGAGAAATAAAAAGAAAAGCCAGAAAAATAGTAGAATATATTGGGTTATAGGAAGAATGGAATTGACAATGTGTCGAAAGAGATAGGACTGGTGGTTTAAAAATGATTTTGGATCTTGGATTATGTACGTATAGTAGATAATGAATGAGCAGTATAGGTATAAAAATATCTTCTTAATTACATAAAAAGAGATTTTAATTATATAAAAAGATTATTATGACAAGATTATTAAGTAAGGAAATAAATTGAAACAAATCAGAAACTCTTTATAGTAATTTTTTTAAAGTAAAGACCACCTGGGACTCCCTCTGTTTGCACCTTAATAGTTACTCCAACACAGGTTACAGCTAGGCATAAGAGCTTTTGGTTATAAAACTCTTACTGAATAGTCCAATTAGAAAGGTGTTTTGATTTATATAGTTTTATTTATTTAATTATCAATAATGTCACAAATGTTGTATTAAAATGAAAGTTGTAATCTACTGTGTGTATAAATTTTAATGAAAAATGATATTTTCTCATACTTATCCTCTTACAAAGGGATGAGGAGTTATTCATAGTGGAATACACATGATATGATTTTGTGGGTAGAAGGGTGAATTAAAATAACCGTGTGCATTTAAAGTTGTAATTAATATAATGCTATGTATTTGAAATTATGTAATGTACTTCCTTTTAGAACTTCCTTATACAACAACAATACCTTTACCCGACTTCCGTTTATTGTTTTTAAATAAATTTTATCTTTAAATTTAACCTACAAAAGGTCTTTTGATTATATATTTTTTATTTCTTCACCAATTATCTGATCATAAATGCTCATCAAACTTGAAGTTTCAATCTAATGTCAAGTATTTGAGCACACTTTTTGGGTTGATTTTCTATGGTCCACAAAATCTCTTCATTCTGCATAGAATTACTTCCTTTGTCCTATGAAAATTGGAAAACTTACCTTATTGGAATATCTCTAGGCTCACATTATTGTAAAAGACATGAAAGGTAGAGATTTGATTTCCACTTGCAATTGAAGTCTCATAAATGAAAATCCTACATGTTTTAGCCCATACAAAATAAAGAGCTTTTGATGACTATAGAAATTCACCTCTAATATCGTATGTCATATGCTTGGATTTGTTTTAAAAATCAAATTACAAAATATATGAGAAATAAAATTTTTCTTCTTTTTATACATTTAGTAGCTCATATATATTCATTATGTAGTTTATGAAATTTGATAACTTTTTTTTAGCATTTAATAACCATGTTATTGGTAATAAATTATATAGATAAAAATCAAAAGAACTTTAAGGGGTCTGGAAGAGAAGAGTCATTGTTCATTTTCAAATAAAAGACGCACTATTTCATAATTTGAAGCGCATATATTTTGAAAGAAACGATGGATAAACACATCAAACGGGTAAGAGTGTTGATGATGCAAGTTTTTTTAGAGGTAAATAACAATCTTACAGTATACATATTAAAATTATCTCACACAATTGTATGTAACGGGACATAAACCCACAACGACCTGGTTGGGGAGCATCTCATGGATACCGCTAGACTATACGCCCTTTAGTATGCAAGGGAAATGATGTCAACGTTAAAATTAATTGTAAGTAGACATTCATATAATCACTATCCGTGGACCGACTACGTATCTATGACACAATGAAAAACCCAACTTCTTTTGTTGTCCCTCTTACTTCCTCCAATCTCCTATTGCTCATCGTAAAGCAAAACATATTTGTGTTGGTAAGCCAACTAATTGATAAAGTTAGTAATATAACTAGTAGGTTTCTTATAATCGTTGTTATACTAATCTTTTTTAAGACAAATGCACAAATTAGGATAAACATATATCAATAAAAAAAATTACCCGCAAAAAAACTAAATATTACCTAGACTTCCATATTTTAGTTGCTACATAAGCTTCTGAGTCGTGGTCCCAACATTCCTGATTCCACAACACATAGTATATGATTGCTTGTGTGTCGCTCTCAAGTAAATCCACATTAACATTCTCCCTATAAGAACACAAACATAGTAAATTTACCAAACCAATTCTATTCATATTGATTAAAATTTTAACCAATCCAATTATATTCAGATAGATATATTAAATCGTTAGACGTATACACGTATCTTCTCACAACGCAATAAAAAAAGTGTACTTAATTAGTCTTCAACACTACACAAATCATAATTGTCAGTAACACTAAGAGGATGAACCCGGTAAGTTGACCTGGCAGTGTAATTTTTTATCTTAATGTAACGGTGAGGTAAATAAATTTTTGAAATGGCAGCAACTTTTCTCACAAAGCTCAACTGTATAATCCTTTTCTATTTAGTTTCCTTTTCTTGTTTAATTTATATAATAGAGCTAAGATAGCAAAGTTGGCATTAGCTAAATCCATGAGCAAATGAGGCAGCACCTTGTTTTCAAAGTTTCCACTCAAACAACTTCCATATTTCAAAATTATATAAACAATTGACTTGACAATGCAGTTATGAAATGGAAGTTGTTTGAGTGGAAACTATGCTACAATGTAATCTATAAGAAACTCAATTTAGATTTGGCAAACTACAGTAGAGGCAACTACTTAGGTACTCCGTAAATGCTAATACGTTGTTAAGATTCTATTTATGATATCTTCCGAACCCCGTACATACAATTACTTGTCAACAATTTGTTCTTTAAAAAAGGCATAATTTATCTTTATAGGTTGAACATAACATATTTTAAAGAATGAACATAGCCGGGTTTTGGCAAATGACAAACAAAAAGTTCATACCGATTTAATGACAATGCAGTTATGGAAATCATAGAATACTCGCTTTCCAATTAAAGGTGGCTAATGGGTCGAGTGCCTTCTTTTGGAATGATACATGGTTTATTGAGGGCTCTCAGCTTAGGAACTTATATGCCATGCCTTGGATTCATATCCTGATTGCAAAGTTCGCGAGAGATGTTGTTGACTGATGGTGTTTGGGGTGGCTTATGGTCTTGGAGAATCCCTCCGAGAGGTCGAGCTTTGGACCTCATCATCTATGGAACTCTTGGAGAATCCCTCCAAGAGGTAGAGCTTGGATTCCACATATGCTAATCAATCGTTACTTCGATTTCCTCAGGTTGTTTTGATTTGGCTTAAGGTTTCGTGCTGGTGGAATATGGAAATTCCTTTCAGGTTCCATTCCCTCCTTTTCCGATTTCCAGAACATTGCTTTGGCCCAAAGTGGGAAGCTGGGCAATCATCTTTAGCAATAAAAAAATTCATGGTGTTTTTCAATGCGTAAATTGGGCGGTGTGGAAATGGAGAAATAAGGTGGTGAATGCTCCTTCAGATTCTATTTTGGATGCTAAGTTTGAGGATATATATATTCCCTGCCTTTCAACGCCTCTCGAAGTTTTGAATTTCAGCTAGATTGCTCTCATGCCTCACTTAACTGGAGTTGTTTGTTATCATGTCCTCGAAATCTATACCCTCATATATAATGGTGCTTGGTTTGGGATCTTTTTTCTCCCTTGTTGTTGTTCTCAATTTTGTTTACCCTTGTATCCTAGTACCTCCTTGGAACTATTTCTAACTAATAAAATACTTTTCAGCTTTTCAAAAAAGAAAGTATAAAAAAAGTTGGCTTACGAGCTTATGTGTTATGTTATATAAGTTTATTTTTTTGGGCTCATTTTGAGCCTTATTAGCTTATATGAGTTTGTTATGTCACAATATGGTTATATAAGTCCATGAGGGGGTTGTTAGATAAAACCTCCAACAAACATGAAAACTTATCACGAAATTGATCAAAAAGCTAAGAAGAAAAGTCGACACCTCAAGATCACAAGATAATCGACAAAAGAAAGAAACAATATGCATATGTTGCATCGAGACAATAAGAATGAATGAACTAGCATCCCCTCACCTCTATTTATAGAGATGAGGGTGTACAATCTCAATGCAAGTAGGATTGTATATTAGCCTTGCTTGTTATGCACATCAAGAAACCCTAGTTTAAGTCTAACATTAACTCTATAAAACTAAGTACAATTAAATCCTTATACATAGACTAATTACACTTTAGCTCACTAAGAATTGCTACTATATCATAATAAACGTGTTTGTCTAAGCTTATGTTTTGGGCTTAGGCTTATACTATTTCATAATCATGATAAGCTCATAAGCTCAAGCTCTTGAGTCTTGACTAGTGTTTGGGTTGACTTATCATAGTTAGTGAGGCAAAATTACAAAAAAGTGCATGAACAACTAAAATTGTCATGGTAATATGAGGATGTAAGTGTGTTTGCTATAACATCCCTTACAAACCCCTCTTGCAAGACCCCTAAATAAGCCAACCCTATGATATTTGACCTCAAAAGTTAACAATAATTGTGTATAATTTCAGATGTTTTAAGTCTAATCTATGAAACAAAGTGAAGATAATAGTTAAATAACTACAAAAATGATATCAAGAGAATAAATGGTAATTTAGAAGCGTAAAGCAAACCAGAGCATTATTGGCAAAAAGATGAAGGCTTGTGATTATACTTCCTTGATGATGAAGCTCTAGAAAAAACAGGGGAAGTTCAACCGATGTTTAGATTGGGATTTGATTAGTTTTTGCTTATAGATAAGAACATTTATGAAGGGATTAAAAACGTAAATTGTGGGTTACTGTCGCACCCTACTACTTTATGAAATTATATTATTTTCGGTAAACGGGGTAAAATCTGAAGTACAAAAATAAATGATTTTATCATTATCTTAAATCATATCCAAAAATAATTCCGCATCTAGTATAAAATAAAATTAAAAACCAAAAACCAAAAACAAAACCCTCAGTAAAAATAAAATCATCGACTCTCGTGATTCGTAACTGTAACTCACGATGGGCTCAGAGGAATCTCCAGTGGAATGGCCAGTAAATAAAGTTCGAGAAACTTTTATAAAGTTTTTTAAAGATAAGGGACATGTTTACTGGGAACCAAGTCCTGTTGTTCCTGTTAATGATCCATCTCTTTTATTCGCTAATGCTGGTAAGTGTATATATATATATATATATATATATATATATATATATATATATATATATATATATATATATATATATATATATATATATATATATAGGATAAAGATCAAATAAAAAGACAAATATCTGTGAGAAGGATAAAAAGATTTATTTTTTTTAAAGTTCTTGAAAAATTCTGAAAAAATTTCACAAGATCGGGTATGTTGGTGCATAAAAAAGTCGTGAAGGAAGTTTTTCTAATTTTGAGTTTATATACGTTTTTATTAATGCACAAAAATTTTTTGATGCACAAAATTTTCAACTTGTTTTAGTTTGATGCGCAATAAAATTTTGATGCAAAAAGTCTAAAGAAGTTGGGTATAAAAACGAATTTTAATGCACAAAAACACGATTTAATGCAATTATGTGCATCAAAAATTTTTGTGCATTAAAAATTCGTTTTTTGTGCATTAAAAAAAGAATAAAAACTCAAAATTAGAAAAACTTTCTTTACAAAAGTTTTATGCACCAACATACTTGATCTTGTGGAATTTTTTCAGAATTTTTCGCGAACTTTTTTTAAAAAGATGTTTAGTGTATCATTCTCACGGATATTTGTCTTTTTATTTTAACCTTCCTCTCTCTCTCTCTCTATATATATATATATATATATCATTCATAATCTTGTTGATATTTGTTTATGTTTAATGTTTCTATGGTATATGAATCTTTAGTTTATGGCTGTGTTTGATATTTGTTTAGGGTTTATCGATTAGCTTTTGGCTACGAGCGTTAGCTTTTGGATTTTTGGCTAGCTGCTTCTAACAAACGATGCATAACAACTTTTAATAAACAAAGGACCACTCTTTGCTTAAACATAGCCTATATCATCGTTGTAGGGTGTGCAACTGTCTAAAAACAAAACTAATAGTGGACTCGAACTTTAGGATTAGTGATTCAAGTTGATTCATTGCCTAAACGACGTCTTGTATAAAAATTATATTGAGAGCCAATTCTTTTAAATGGTATCACTACTCCTAAAAATTCCTTTCGATATTAAAACACGCCTTAGAAACTTTATAGAGACCTGTCTTTATAATGAAATCCTGTCTCTATGATGATTATGTTTTTAATAAAAAAAATAGGGTTGCCTAGAGATTGCTTATTTAAACTAATAGCAGCTTTGAATAAGCAATCCTTAAGAACCCCTATAAGTGTATTCAATAAGCAATCCCAAACATCCCTTACGAATCACGCATTTCAAGGAATAGGACTATGTGTAGTATTGAGTTATAACCAACCAACAAACATCATTAGTAAGTATAAATGTCAAATTTGTCACCTCTACATCAAATGTATCATATAAATATGCAAGTTTTTAGCTAAAACAACAAAAACGCGTTACAACCGAAACCCCACCGAAAGTTGTAAACACTTTGTTGCGCAAAGGATATCCGGAAACACTTTGTTGCTGGAAACATGACGTGAGTTAAACCCCGTCCCTCTTGATTAGTGGTATATGCGTAGGAAGATCAGGCCCAGCTATCTTATCAGTTGATCTTAATCGACCATCTCCAAGAGCAAACCGCATGCGACTACAGAGTATGTATTAATCAGGTTCAAGCTTGTATCTAAGTATCATCTGGAAAAGCCCCATAAGCATTTTTAATAAGCAATACAACAACTATATAAAAACTTGAGTATCAGTACATGTTTAAGTATATGCTAGTAAGAATATAACCTTAAGTCGGGAATCTTTTACATTCCACATATTAATCCTGCATATATTAGAAAAAAAGCAAAGTGTGAGGTTGAGATCAATTTCATCGAGACATTTTGTAACTTAACAAGAGGTTAGAGAACAACGTACATATTCTTTTGCCCAAACGTCGGATAGATTTGTGAATGTTTCTCTACTGGTTACATGATAAGCTGCTTGAATATGGCACATGAAACAATTAGCGAACATACACCTATAGTTAAAAGGCAAGGCACAAAATAAGCATTAAACAAAAAAAAACTATATTACCAGTATTATTGATAGAATATAATTACCAATAAACGCGGTGACATATAGTAGCAATTATGCTTCTTCCCATCCACTTGACATATTCTACCTTCAAATCCACCCCTTTAATAATTGTTTATAAAAATTCATTAAAAGACCTGTTGTGCTAAAATAATAGTGTGAAATATGTGCATTCCATGAGGGGGAAACTTTCATAGACGTGTCTTTCTAAAGAAAGGAAATGTGAGATTAACAAGAAGCTACATAACAGCGTAGATATTCTTTTGCTCAAACATCAGATAGATTTGTGAATGTTTACATCAGAAACCGCTTAATAATGTATGTTTTCTGGAAGGCAAAGTAGTAATGGTGATAAACATATACATATTTCATACCTTGTCAAATTTACCAGGTGAATCAGGTGTATTCACGACATTGTAGTCTTCGTTTATAGGTCCTTCGTAGTTGTAGATCTTCAAGGTCATCAAAAAGCCTTTGAGCTCAATTTTGTCAACCGAAACTTCAACCTCCATCTTCCATTATCATTTCACTTGTATCATGCGGAGATAACTGAGATAAGATTTGTTTGTAAGTGTTAGTCAATATCAAGAGCTACTAAAAAAATCCCACAAGAACACCAAGCTAAACAAGTCACTAACACACAACACAAAGATACTAAATGTTAAACGTCTTTGACTATTAGAAGATCCGAACAGATTAAAGACTCAAGCTTTAACTAAGTCAATAACTAGAAAGTACAAACACAACCAGATTGTTTCTTAGTCTCAATTCAATTACAGTTACTTAAACCCGAATAACGTGTTAACCTTATATATAATCTTGTGTGTCATACTTACTTCAGGATTATGCAGACAAGAGTATCAAAAAGTCCTAAAAGTTCAAACCGTCCACCATCTTCAGCAGCCTTTGTATGTGAAAAAGATACATAAAAACAAAATTAAGCATTTCATCAAACACCTAATGTGCAAGCTTGAACCACATGGATCTGCTACCTAACTAACACTAGTTTGCTCACATAACCTATATTTCTTATGAGACAAAGGCTATTAAAGTAAGAGACTTTTAACCTATATAACCCGAAAGTCAAAAAATCAATTACTTATCTAGCTCAGGAAGTAGAAAACAAACAGATAAGTTTTGAAAGAATACATAATAATTACAAAAAAAAAGTGACAGATTTAGTTCAAGTTTTACAAACCTTTGATATAAATACGCTAATAAACAAGAGGATAGGCAGTGGCACAAGTGGCGGTGGCAGAGGTGTGACATGGTGGTATAATGACAACATTGTGTGTGTGTGTGTTAAAGAAATGAGATAGAAAGCAACTAGGTTTAGTTTGAAAATATTGAAAAGAATAAAGGGGGGAAAAGTCCCGCTCACAATTTGGGGAATCAAGACCTGTTTCTTGCTTAAAACATGTCGTCGGGTTTCAAAATTAAAACCGGTCCATATTAGGCCTAAAAGAGACGTGTTTTTAATTTAAAAACCGGTCTCGAGTTGTTATTTATATTAAAACCGGGTTTTTTCTCTAATATTTTTTGGTGGGCAGAAAACAATAATTAAGGCCGTTTTTTTTAAGAAAGGGTCTTGATGAAGGGGTCGCCAAAGCACTTATTGTAGTAGTTTATGTAACTGTAGTTGTAGGTGAAAAGTGTGTAAAAAAAGATGTAAAACTACACATATACATTAGTAGGTACCAAGGCTGTCAAGATCGCGATCCCACCTGGGATCGTTTTTGTCTTTGCAAGATCGAGATCGTAAGATCGGATCGAGATCGTAAAATCCTACCAATTTATTATGTTTTGTAAGCAACGGATAAACGATTCAAACTGTTTTTATTTCTACTCAACATCAAAGATAAATTTATATAATATCCTCTTAAAAATGTCAAAGTTCAAATTTAAAATACCAAAATAAAAGTAACAACACATTACTTCCACTGTAACAAAAGTAGGCCTCACTTTGAATCTCAATGATGTCTCGATTCATTTATCCTATTTATGTTTTTGTTTTTGTATCTAGAAGGCAAAGTTTATTAAAATATTGAAACAATAAGCTACAAATAAATGACTTTACCGCTTAGAAAATTCAAAGCCTCACCCCAAAATTTGCTTAAATGTTACCAAGTATTGATTAATACGTTTTTTTCATATTAACTAGAAGTGTATAACTGTATATCATTAAAGGTAACAAATAAAAACTAACAAGTATTGTTCTTTTTTGGGCCGAAAAAAATTAATGGGTAATTTGGTAGCTTTTCCAAAAAAAAACTTGGTAATTGGGTAAACTCGTATCGACACGCGATCTTACGATCTTACGCGCGATCTTACGATCCTACTTACGATCCTACCTCTGATGCGATCCTACACCGATACTACACGATTTTATCAGGTGGGCACGTAAGATCGTACGATCTTACGTGTAAACTCGCGAGTTTGACAGCCTTGGTAGGTACTACCAATTAATAGCACATGCTATATAGTACCAGGGTAGGATTTTACAGCTTTTCTAGTAGCTGAGCTTATCTGTCTTTTGTTTCAGTTTAGGACTTAGAAGGTGTTTGTGTAAGCTTGTTTTTAATTTCCCAATAGCTTATTGTATCTTGGAAAAGCTATTAAGCACGTTGGGAAGGAAATAAGCTAATTAGCAGAATCCTTTGATTAATTACTGAGGATTTTGGAAATCGCATAAGCTTACCCAAACACCTACTAAATATGTCAAGTATACATATCCCACACAAAGATCTTTTTCCAATGACAGCTTATGTTTTTTAGTAAAACCAAGGGCTAAAACTCAAAATTTGGAGGGTTGAACGCATCAGAGGTATATATGGTCTTACATTGTTTGATTGCAATGCTAACATAATTCAATGCTACAGGCATGAACCAATACAAGCCTATCTTTTTAGGAACTGTCGATCGAAACACTTCTTTAGGTAAACTCACTCGTGCATGCAACTCCCAAAAGTGCATACGAGCAGGTAGGAAGCATAATGATCTTGACGATGTTGGTAAAGACACATATCACCACACATTCTTTGAAATGCTTCGAAATTGGTCTTTTGGTGATTATTTCAAAAACGAAGCTATCGAATGGGCTTGGGAGCTTCTTACTACAGTAAGTCGTAATCCCAATTTACTCCTACATCTTTAACTATGATTAGTAATTGTGATTTGGTCATTATTTTATGATGTTCAGGTTTATAAACTACCGACTGATAGAATATATGTTACTTACTTTGGTGGCGATAAAAAACTTGGTCTTCAAGCGGATAATGAAGCTAGAGATATATGGCTTAAATACCTACCTGCTAAACGCGTGTTGCCTTTTGGTTGTAAAGTGAGTTTATTCATCATTTTTTATTGAGACGTTTTATCTTATCAGTTATCCTTTTTAATACAATATGGGGCAATGATGGTTTACTGATCTTAATTACTCACCTGTTTTGTTTGAGCAGGACAACTTCTGGGAGATGGGTGATGAGGGACCATGTGGGCCCTGCAGCGAGATACACTTTGACAGAGTTGGGGGACGTGATGGTGCAAAACTTGTTAATAAGGATGACCCAACATTGATCGAGATATAGAATATTGTGTTCATTCAAGTATGCTTTAAATACTTATTTTATGTTTTAAGCGTTTACAAATGTTGTGTCTAGTTTTTTTTAGAACGGCTTGTTAGTTGTTAGTCAGGTTCAACAGTGACATCCAATTGGGCTGTATGATGTACCCTGAACCAGCCTGTACTTCCTCCTATTCCGCCTGAAGGGGTAAAAGTCCCGGGTGGGACTCGAACTCAAGACCTCCCCTAGCCAAACATCCCCTCCCCAAGCCTTTAAGGAATCTTGGTGGCCAACTGAGCTAGCCCAGTTGGTTACAAATGTTGTGTCTAGTGATCTTAACATTCTATGTTGTTGTCTATTTTGTGGTATAACAGGGAAGATGGCTCATTAGTTTCGTTGCATAGTAAACACGACACTGGCATGGGTCTCGAAAGATTGACTTCGATTCTTCAAAATAAACTGAGCAATTATGATACTGACGTGTTCATACCTATATTTGAAGCTATATATGAAACTATAAAGAAGGTTAGGTATGTATATATTTGATGTATCTTACTATTATATAAATTTTTTCTAGATATGCATACTCATTAGTTACAAGTGTTATAAAGGTTGATGGTGTTAGACAATATAGAGGGAAAATTGAGTCGGAAGACGAGGGTGAGGTTGACAAGGCCTACAGGGTTGTTGCTGATCACATTAGAACTCTTTCATTTGCAATTGCGGATGGTTCACGTCCAGGTTAATCATCAAAACTAGTTTACTGCAATCCTTGTTTTTCTTACCTTGGATTAGGAAATTTGGTTAGTTTTCCCCCAAAATTTTATGTATTTGTAACAGTCTTATTTTTTTTCAGGCAATAAGGACCGTCAATATGTCTTGAGGCACATTCTTCGTCGAGCTGTATACTACGGAACAAATGTTTTGAAAGCAAAATATGGATTTCTTAACGGGTAAATGTGCATTTGTTTTGCATATTTATAGTACATCATATTCTATTTAGTATTTATCTTGACATTTTGAACGGGGAATTCCCGTTTATGTGGGAATTAGGTTAGTAAAGGTTGTGGTAGATGTGATGGGCGATGTTTATCCTGAGCTAAAACAAGAAGAGATGCACATAAAAAACATCATAGCAGAGGAAGAAAAAAGTTTTGAAAAAACTTTGTCACGTGTAAGTGTGATCGTATGGAAGCTTACATGCCTAATTTGTGTGGATCTTTTGCATCTAACATTTTCTTCTGATGTCTTCTTCCTTTTTCCTTTTCTTTTTTTTCTTTTTTAACTAAAATGCAACATTATTCCTCTCATCTGCTTATGATTCTGTATTTTTAGGGAAAAAAGATGTTTGATAAGGCTGCTGATGCTGTTAAGGATCAGGGGAAGAATATATTAAGTGGACAGGCAAGTTTATTACAACTGATATCTGATTTTGTAATGCTGTTAGTCCTTGTTTTTAAATTAATATTCTAAGAAGGGGCAAATATCATTATATAATATCATGTTTTACTAGTAGTACTATCTAATATCATTCTTCTATTGCATGCAGGATGCTTTCATCTTGTATGGTACTTACGGATATCCATTGTTACTTATCCAGGTGAGTATCGCATATTTCTTTCCTTATCTTTATTAACCTTATAATATACAACAAGTTGATATTTTATAACTCACTCAACAGGAGATGGCAGCAAAAGAAAAGTTAATAGTTGATGTTGACTGTTAGTACAAAAACTGTGTATGGGGGTGAATATGAGTTTAGATCATTTATTGGGCTAGGCCAATGAATGGGCTGTGATGTAGATCTTGCACCAATCCAAGTAATGGAGAGATAATCTGCACAAATGAGAGTAAACCGTTAGCCTTACCGCAAGGCGGACCCCGCGATTAAGCTCCGGCGTGAGAGTAAGTATACATGTTTGTCAGAGAATGTCAGATAATGCGTGTGTGTTAATGATTAGACAGAATGTACCTCTTTGGGGTGTGAAATGACCCCTATTTATAGGCAAGCCCAATACTAGGGTTCCCTAGTATTTCGCTTGTAACTGTTGGTGGCCGGAGTGGGTCCCTTGTCGGGCAAGGGTCCACGTGTAATCGTCTCCGCGGACGAGAGTAATCTTCCGCGGTCAGTGCATGTCCGCGGAGGCGCAATGGTGCGGCTTAAAAGATACTCACGTGCGTCTTTGGAATATCCGGAGTGTGACCCTTGTCAGGCTTAGCAATCCGGCTATTTATTGTATTGGGCCTGGGCCCATATGCGTATATTATGAATTAAGCCTAGTAAGCTTGGTATTCGTACTATAAGTCATCAAGTCCCCCCAGTCTAGTTTGCTTTACTGTACGTGGTACAATTATAGCGTGCGGTGAGCATTACTAGACTAGAGTTCCGTGATCATATCTTCTTCCGCTCCTGCCTTGTTCCGAGTCTTTTGCGCCATTTTTGCAGTTTGTCGTCGGTTACGTGGGTTCTTTGTGTCCCCTTATATTCTGTGTGATTTGACCTCCTGGGTCCCATATCCAGCTGTTATCATTATCTTTTTACTCTACCTTTGCACCGTTGATTGGGAAGTGTCCTGGCACGTGTCATCATCTTACCTTTACCTAGCTTAAATATACCATGGGTATAAATAGTCAATGGATTAGAATCCTCTAAAGTTGAGTCAAACATGATACATCATGTTCACCAATAACAAATTAGTTAATTGTATAAAACTTTTTCTTTTAATAAAAATCATGGGCCCACTTATTTATTTTCACTAACAATAAACTTAACATGATCAATCATGTTTGACCATAACTTTAGAGGATCCTTTTCCATAGTCAATTCATTCCCTACTGTTTCTTTTTTCATCTTCTTCTACTTTTCCACCATTGTTGATAAATTTCAAGGTTTTCCAGTTGCACAGCCTTCTTTACTTTAGCATTTCTTTTTTATTCAGGTTAATCTCTTTGCTTCTCTTTTATTATGGGCAGTATTACATCCCTCAAATGTGTTCTTACACAAGAACACCTTGATGCTATTTGTGCGAAATATTTTGTTCCCGAGGAAGTTCATCCTCAACTACCAAGCCCTGATGCCACCATGCACGAAAGACCAACTGGTAAAGTTGGAATGTATACTCGATTCTTTGATTATGCCAACTACCGTATCCCGTTCTCTACCTTCTTCATGTCTGTTCTTACCCATTTCCGCATTTCGTTTTCCCAATTGTCCGTGTTTTGGTCTGCCAAGGTTTCTCATTTTGAAATCTTGTGCCGCGTTTGTAACATCGAACCTAATGTTAGTTTGTTCCGCTACTTCTATACACACAATTACAAAAATGGCTGGTTTGGGTTTACTAAGCATCCAAACGTCCGTGCTTGTTATTCCAAGAATTTAGATTCCGTGAAGAACTGGAATGATCATTTCTTCTGGGTTGATGAGTTTGTGGTTCCTGCTAATGCTCGGTTTAGTTGGTTTTCGGGTTCTAATATTGTTAAAGATCGAGCTCCTGCCCCCTCTGAATATAATACGGAGCATATTAATACTCTTATTGCTCAAGCCTCTCCGTTCCTTAGGTTCCCGGAGGAATTTCTTTGCTGGGTTGGCATAAGCCGTAATTACCTTTTGAATAAAGATACTTATCCCCGCTTTGAGTATGAGAACGGAGAGGGTGGGTTCTATTTTCCGTACGCCTTTTGATTATTGTTTATGCTTTTCTTGTTTTTCTTGTTTCCTTATCCTTTTTCCCTGTTGTCTCTTGCAGAGATGGATTTGAATGCTTTTATCCGTACCGCTGATCCCCATAAGGTGAGGGTTGTTGAAAGAGCCAGAGCTAAAAATGAAAGGCCTATTGTCACAGTGGCCAAACATCGCACCGTGACCCTACTTCCGACCTCTGTGGTTCGTTCCTCCGGAGAGTTGTCGGCTAGTGTGGAGAGGGAATTCGTTGGAGATGCAAGTGTTGGTGATGGTGGAGATCAGGGGTTTGATTCCATTGGTGGTCAGGGTAATGTTGAGCCAACCGTGCCTGTCACTGAGCCTGTTGAAACTGAAATTCCTGTGCCCAAGCGTTCAAAGAAAAAGAGAGCAACTCGTGAAAGTGAAAGAATGCCTGCCGCTTCCCATCAACCCAAAAGATTAAGAGCTGATTATGGGACTACTGGTGGTTACGCTACTAGAGGTAAGTCTCCTAGTGTTCTTAACAAGTTGTTACAGGATTCTCGATTAATGGTAGAACAGGGTGTTCCAGCTCTTCCTACCTTACCCTTTATTACTTCCTCCGTGACAGCTTCACCTTTGGAGGAGGGCGGAGACCATACTGACTCCACGACTGGTCCTTCCTTATGAACTATAGGTCCTTCCGCAAGGTTCGTAGTCCTCTCTGATTCTTCTCATCACTCAGGCGCTAAATCTGCGGATCCTGAAGTTGATTCTCTTGTCAGGTCTGCTGCTCCGATTATGACTGAGGCTACTACTGTTGCTACCACAGTTGCTATTCCTGCTAATATTAGCAAAGATAAGAGTGTGCCGCATCCGTCTGTTTTTGGTTCTTCTAGCTCCTCTGAGAAGACGGGTCGTACTCTTAGTCTTTTTACAGGGAGGTCAGGTAGTGGTTTTGATGCTGGGAGCATTCGTGTAGAGGAGGCTATGGGTGCTAGTTTGGAGGAAACCTATGTTCCTGAGTGGACGGTGACCAGGGGTTTTGAGCTTAATGATGGGCGTTTGTGTGCCAATATGATTGATCACTTCACTCCTCCTGCTTTCTTCAAAACTGTCCGCGGAATAGAGCATGAGCAATTATTTATTGAGTTCAATGTATCAGCCGCACGCAATTTAAGTTTGAGCTCCGAGGTGAGGATGCGTGCGGAGTATAATATTTTGGAGAAAAGGAAATGGAGATCTCTTGGGGAGGAGAAAGATATTTTGTTGGAGGCGAAAGATAAAGAGATTGAAGACTTGAAGTTCCAATTACTTAAGGCAAATGAGGAGTCTGCGGATGTAGCCCAACTCCGTGCTCAGGTTTCCGGTCTTGAGGCCACCGAGAACTCACTTTGAGGCGAAGTTGCTTCCACCAAGGACCACAACGTCCTTCTTGAGCAAGAATGTAATTCTTTAAAGTTAAAAGTGACGGGCCTTGAATCTACTATTGCTGAAAAGGATCATGAGCTTTCTGACTTAGGAGCGTCTTCTTCTTCCTTGAAGTCTCAAAACCAAAGTCTTGTTAATCAGGTATAGTTTTCCGTCCTTAACTATTTTCTTTATAATTTTGTGTTTTCCTCTCCTCATATATACATACGCGTATTTCTTAGGTGCATGAGCTGGAGACTTCTTCCGCGGATCTCCGTGAGAAACTGGAGATGTATGAGGGGAGCTTGAAACAGTTAAAGGAATTTCAAGATAATCTTATGGGACCCCTCAGGACTAGGTTAGTCGAGATTGATGCTGATTTCACCCGGTGTTGTATGCGCTTTCAAGAGAGTTTCCATCCACATCTCCTCAACGTTGTTGCGGGGCGAAGATGGTTACTAACTCACGGGATGAAGCTTCTTGTGGTTAAGTGTCTTAATTCAAATGAGTACATGGAGGCTCTTGGACATGCTTTTGGCCGTGCTATAGAGAAAGGAATGCAGGAGGGCCTAGCCGCAGGGATTGAGCATGGGCAAGCTGGCATATGTTTGACTGATCTTGAAGCTTATATTCCCTCCGCAGAGGATAATTTTAATTCTGCTATCCGTGATCTCCGCGACCGAAATTTTCCGCTTCTTCAGGAACTATCCAATAAGAAGGACGCCAACACGTGGGATATCATAAATCTTCTCCGTTTAGATGATGTCGTAGCTGAGACCGTAGGTATGACTGATCTTCAACCCGATGTAAGTCAACTAATGGTTCCCGTTCATCATAAGCATGATAGGGTCGTTATTGGGAGCCAAGCCTTATCCATTGCTTTGGATATTTTCTGTGGACGGGTGGAGAAAATGGAAAGAAATCTTATTGAACGTCTCCCCTTTTTGAAAGATGTATTTGTTTCCATTGATGATCCTTTATCCACTGAGGCTTTGATTGAACCGCCTGTTGAGGTTCCCGCTACCAATGTGTTATCTACTGTGGTCATTGCTCCTCATACTGATCCTTCTGTTTCCATAGAAGATTACGATAATCCTGATTTAGTGGATGTGGTTCCGGAGAATGCTACCCTGGGGTCGGAAGGTGTAGAAGAGATCGATGCTTCAGCCAGAGGTGACCTTACGTTTTCCCAATTAGATGATGAAGCTAGGGATGCTGTTTTGTGAGTGTATTTGTTTTTCCTCTACGGTAGCATGTGACCTTGCGGTTTCTCTTGTAATTGAAATACCGTGGCTACTTATAGTTCGGCCTATTATGGCGTTTTTCATACTGTGGACGTATGTGGCCTTTTTGTTGCGGTATTTTGCATGTAACTAATTTTACAACACTTTTTGAACATATCTGTAATATATGAATGTTTCTGCTATCTTTTTATATCACGTGTGATACCTTTAGTAGGATAGTCTTGTTTGGATGTTTTGTGGGTTATTCTCCCGGTATCGGGTTTGCAATACCTCTTACGTACTTTGAGCCAATTGTGAGGTTACTCATCCTTTTGTTATACGGAATAACATTAATGG